>PVIC010006382.1:33827-54523 GCA_004025085.1 Thryonomys swinderianus
TTCAGGCTGGCCCTGAGCTCACTATGGTGCCCAGGCAAGCCACCGCGAACTCAGCAATCCTCCTGTCTCTGCCTCCCGAGTGCTGGGATTACAGGCGTGAGCCACCACGCCCAGCATTATATGTGGTAACCGGGGATCGAACTCAGGTCCTTATGCTTGCGAGGCAGGTGCCGGAACCACTGAGCTAACCCTCCGGCCCACGTGACTACATATATTGTAGTTGTTTAATCCTTTGATGACAGTAAGCTATCAAAGTAGTAAATTATAATTTAAGTAATATAATTTGTGTTAACTATACAAGAAGAAAAAGCAAGAGTTTTGCCATAGATTTTGATTATAATGGTTTAAATCTGATAGAAATTAGAATATTTAAAGTAGAATTTTTTAATTTCTGTATCATTCAGATGTAAATCAGTGTTGAGGGTACATGCTAGGTTTCTGTTTTCAGCGTTTTTTGTTTTGTTTGTTTGTTTGTTTTTTGAGACAGGGTCTCACTTTGTAGTTCAGGCTGGCCCTGAGCTCACTATGTAGCCCTGGCAAGCTTTGAACACAGTAATCCTCATGTCTCTGCCTCCCGAGTGCTGGGATTACAGGCGTGAGCCACCACACCCGGTCTGTTTTCAGCATTTTAATGGAAAATTTCTGAAATACTAGAAAATAGTTATGATCTTCTTTGCAGCCTTACAAATTAAATTTGTAATTCTTTGAAATAGTAGCCTAATCTGTTGTCATGCTTGCTCATTAAACATTGAATCTTGGAGCCAGAGATGTAGTTCAGTGGCACCATGCATGCTTGGCAAGCACAAGGTCCCGAGTTCAATCCCTGATGCTGGGGAAAAAAAAAAATTGAATCTTGACCTTGAAATTATTTATGCCATAAAGGTTGAAGAATTCCAGGCTGGTATAGCAGCCATTATTTGACTTAATGTGTCCAAACTATCATATTTCCCAAATACTAAACCCTGACTTCTAATCTGACACATTTTTATTGTTACACTGGAAATTGTAGATACTTAATCCCTGGGCTTTCTGCTTAATGCTTCATGATACCTAATCTTTGGAAAAAGCTGGAAAATATAAACATTATAGACCACTGGGTGTAAAACTGAGTTATCTTCAGCCACGAAGGCTTATGAATTGAGAATGTCCCAGTAGGTTTTATATATGCTAGTAGATTTCTTAAAACAGCATGGTGACAGCTTAGGAAATACCAGTGATACAAATTAAGGTGCATTGCCACTAACTGCCTGAAGAATTTTAGGTAATTCTTCTATCAAGACAAGCTTATATTGAAAGTTAAAATTTTAATTAAATTTAATCTCCTTTCCTTCTAAACTGTGTTTGTAATTTTAAAAAAATTTAGGGCTGGGGCTTTAGCTCAATTGGTACCACGCCTACTTTGGAAGTATAAGGGCCTGACTTCAATCCCTGGTACCACCAAAAAATTTTTAAATCTGATTCATTCTGTAAAACATCTGGGTTTTTTTAGCCATCGTTGTTGAAAATTTACTTAGCACTATCTCAGCACCCCCTCCATCTCACTGTAATTTCACATATACCTACTTTTCAACCATTAAGAATTTGCTTTTGTTAAGGTCCCATTGTTTGTTTAAAAGTGCTGTATTTTTGGTCTTTGCCCTATTCCACTTGTTTTGGTACTTGAAATTTTGTCATGTCCTATGTATTGAGTGTTTTCCCCTTTCAGGATACCATTATTATGTTAATGTCTTCCCTTTTATTCTAATGTTCCTCCTCAGTATTGTTTCCTTATTCTCTCTGTTCTGTTTGCCTATTAAATGTTGGGTTTTTTTACAGTTCATTTACTGATCTTTATATTCACAGGGTGACCTAAGTCCTTCCTGAGATTTCTTCTATTAAGATGATGAAGAGTCCTGACCTCTTTTACTAGGCCCAAAACCTTACTAAAAATCAAGGATTTAATCCGATTTTATTCCTCCATTTTTTGTTTTTTGTTTGTTTTGTTTTGTTTTTAATTCTGCAGGCCTCAGTAGAAAATGTTTTCTTTCCTCAGATTGACCTGTAGATCAAATGCAATTCCATGGAATCACAGTTGAGTTTTTTGTGGACTTAGACCAGCTAATTTTGAAGTTTATGTGGAAGAGCAAAGGATCCAAAGTAAACAAGACAACCCAGAAGAGGAATTAAGTGGGGATACTAGCCCTACCAAATATAAAGACATTTTAAAACTCTAGTAGGTTTAGTGGCTGAAAGATGAATACACTAGACTGCTGTAATGCTCAAAAACACTGGCTCTGGAAGGGAAGGATAAGCTACTTAGGAAGTGGTGCTGAGTCAATTAGCTATTTAGATGGAGAAACTCTATATACAAAAGATTTTCACCTGTTGTGCTAAGATCCTGTCTTGCATACATATGTGTTTTGGTTTTTTGTTTTATATTGTTTTGTTTTGTTGGTACTGGGGATTTTATTTGGGCCTTTGTGCTTCCAAGGTAGTTGTGGTACCACTTGAACTAAATCCTCAGCCCTTATATCTTTTTTTTTTTGAGGGGGACAGGGTCTTACTAGTTCAGGCTGGCCCTGAGCGCACTTTGTACCTCAAGCTAGCCTCCAATTCAGCAATCCTCCTGCCTCTGCCTCCCAAGTGCTGGGATTACAAGCACAAACCACCACACCCAGCATTGTGGTATGTGGTACTGATTACTGGTGGGCATGAGTCACCATGCCTGGTATTGTGGTATGTGGTTACCGGGGATCGAATTTGGGACCTTGGGCTTGCTAGGCAGGCACCGGAACCACTGAGCTAAATCTCTGACCCTTACATACATATTTCTTACATGAGAAAGTATTGAAAAGTACTGCCTTTTAAGGCCAGGCAAGATTTGATATGTATAGTTGCTGTAACAGAATGGGTGATAAATTGGAATACTGGAGAGCAGGTAATTATTACTGTTGGATTAAAGGATAAGAGGAGAGCAAAAGTAAAATGGAATGTATAACTTTATTATACACATTTTATTTTGTTTTTAATTGCTCCTTTTATGTTCCCTACAGGTTTGCTTTGTGATTTGTTGTGGTCTGACCCAGATAAGGATGTGCAAGGATGGGGAGAAAATGATCGTGGTGTTTCCTTCACTTTTGGAGCTGATGTAGTCAGTAAATTTCTGAATCGTCATGATTTAGACTTGATTTGTCGAGCTCATCAGGTATGAAACGTAAAACTCTTTGATATTTTTTATTATTACCTTCATACAGCACATCTCATTTTTATTTTTGAGGAAATAGATTTAAGGAAACAAAATGAATTTTTACAAGGAAGGCAGTGAAAGGTGGAGTTAGTACCTAGACTTTAACCCCTTTCCTGCCATGTGGAATGAAGTCTTTCAAAAGAATATATTTTTGAAGTTTAGTGAGGTAGAATCCTAACAAAATGTTCAGTCTGTGTTTTGCTAAAGTTTTCCCTTTTTTTTGAAACAGGGTCTTGCTTTATAGTTCCGGCTGGCCCTGAGCTCACTATGTAGCCCAGGCAAGCCTCGAACTCAAAACAATCCTCTTGCCTCTGCCTCTTGAGTGCTAGGGTTACAGGTGTGAGTCACCACGCCTGGCATTGTGGAGTGTGGTACTCAGTGGACATGAGTCACCACACCTTGCATTATTGTATGTGGTTACCGGGGATCAAATTCAGGACGGCCTCCACTTGCTAAGCAGGCGCTGGAGCCACTGAGCTAAATCCCTGGCCCTGCTAAAGTTTTCTAGGCATGACCTAGATATTTTTATGTTTTCTTTATTATCGATAATAAGTTAATCCATAATGTGTATGGTTTTTGGGGTGTTTTTTTGTTTTTTGAGACAGGGTCTCACTTTGTAGTTCAGGCTGGTCCTGAGCTAACTATGGTGCCCAGGCAAGCCGCTGTGAACTCAGCAATCCTCCTGTCTCTGCCTCCCGAGTGCTGGGATTATAGGTGTGAGCCATCACGCCCGGCACTGTGGTATGCGGTGTTGATTGTTGGTGGGCATGAGTCTCCACGCCCAGCATTATATGTGGTTACCAGGGATCGAACTCAGGACCTTGTGCTTGCGAGGCAGGCGCCAGAACCACTGAGCTAACCCACTGGCCCATAATGTGTATGTTTTTTATCAGAACAAATTCTTGAGCTGGTTAAGGAATTTTACTGTCAGGATGTGATTATTTTTAGTTGTGATAAAATCATTGTTATTTTTGAAAAATATCCATTTTTCACAAATATATACCCATCTTAATATTTCAAGTACTCATCCTTTGTAAAATACAACTATATAAGATACATTGATTAAAAGGCATTTATGAACATCACCATTTTTGAGACTAGTAAGCTTGGGAATTTATAAACATTTAGGATTCTTAAGGTTCTTTGTTATTTTATGTAAAAGCAAAGCTTATTAACTTGAGTTCATAGTAACTGCTTTTTCTCTGGGACTTTACTCCCATGGCCCTTGAGTACTCCTGCCTCTTGTGTGTTCTCCTGAAGACTGAGCCCAGGGCTATGTGCTTCATCCTCCGCCCTCTTTTTTTTTTTTTTTTTTTTTTTTTTAAATTTGAGACAGGGTCTCACTAAATTGTGCACACTGGCCTTAAATTTGTGATACTCCTGCCTTAGCCTTCCTAATAACAGGAATTATAGACATGAGCCACTGGGCCCAGTGCATCTTTACCTCTTTGTGTGATCCTAAATGATAAAAATGACTAATTTGTTCTGTGCATTTTATACCTTACATGCTTCTTTCTTATTATAAGCATGATATTGATGACTTTGATAATTGTTTTGTTAGATACCAGATCAGAGTTGCTACATTTCCTAACTAAAATTCCAACTGATAGCTTTTTTAAAGTGTGAACTCAATTCACTGGTCTTTTTACATATAAATGATTATTCTTAATTTGTGTGGTCTTTTCCAGAAATCTCCAAAACTCTATTCACTTAATTGTGTTGTCTCTAAAATTAAGACTTGTACAGTAATATCAAACACAAATTCGAATACTTCTTTTTAAAAAATGTTGGGAAAGCTTTTCTAAAAATGTTGGAAACAGTAAATAAACAAAACTGAGAAAAATACTAAGTGCCAAATACTCTCCCAACCAAAGATAGATAAGGTGACCACACATTATTGACTGAAAAGGTTAGTATCTAAATTGTATTGTGAAGTACATTTTAACAGAGGCATGTTCCCAATACTAAGGTAATTCCTTTTAAAGTAAATGATTTTGAGCCAACCGGGTGACACATGCCTATAATCCCAGCACTTGGGAGGTTGAGGCAGGAGGATCTCTATAAGTTTGAGGCCAGCCTGAGCTATGTAGTAAGTTCAAGGCTGGTCTTGAACCACATGGTGAGACTCTGTCTCCAAAAACAAGTAAGTAAGTAAAATAAACCTGTAGTTGGATTACAGTACTATTGTCAAAGAAATAGTATTCCCACTCCCTGTTCTTGCTGTACCTAATAGCATATTTTCTTTTTGTCTCATGGGGGTCCTCTTTAAGTTTTTTCCATAACAAATGTATTATTCCATTTCCATAACAAATGTATTATTCCATTCCTGCTATCACAGAAAATGTACACTCCCAAGTTCAATTCCAGTATACATAAATACATAAATAAAAACATACACCACTTTTAATATTCTAAGCAATATTTAAGAATGAAAGTTGCAGCTTCCAAAACAGGGATTTTTAAACCGTTGTTACATAAAACAGTATAGATGATTAAGAATTCTCTGTTTTTTACTTTTAACATTTCCTTCTACAGGTAGTGGAAGATGGATATGAATTTTTTGCTAAACGACAGTTGGTAACCCTATTTTCAGCCCCAAATTACTGTGGCGAATTTGACAATGCTGGTGGAATGATGAGTGTAGATGAAACTCTGATGTGTTCCTTTCAGGTAATAAAATAAATTTATAGCAACTAGAACTCTAAAACTGTTGACAAAATAATTTTTCTTAGCGATATGCCATCTTTCCTTGAGTATAAGTTGAAAATCAGTTTTAATTCAGAAATGATTACCATTCAAACTTCTTTCCTATTTCTCTCCTTCTTTTGGTTTTTTTGAGACAGTGTCTGTGTAGTTCAGACTGTCCTTAAACTCACTGTGTGGGCCAGGCTGGACTCGAACTTATGGAGATCCTCCTGCCTCAGCCTCTCAGATGCCAAGATTACAGGCCTAGTCCACCATCTCTGGCTAAAATTTCTATTTTTAGTCCCAAATCTTCCAATCCTTTAAATATTAAATGTGAGGGTTTTAGGGAAACTAAATTGTGTCAGTTGTTCTTGATTCAGATGTTGAAATTGTTAAATTCCTCTCTGACCTATTGGGTTTACCTGCTGAAAGAAACTGAATACAATGGATAGTTTTATTTTTGTAAGATAAATTAGTGAAATAAAGTGAGATGAAAACAAAGTAGAATATTTACTTAAGGAAGAAATTTTCCAAATCTTAAAATACCCAATTATAAAAATAGGAGACATTTACATTTTGAAAAATACTAGCTATATGGTTTTTGGAAGTTTTTTTTGTTTATTTGGGACAGGGCCTCGCTTTGTAGTTCAGGCTGGCCCTGAGCTTACTGTGTAGCCCAGGCAAGCCTTGAACTCAGCAGTCCTCCTGCCTCTGTCTCCCAAGTGCTGGGATTACAGACAAGAACCACCATGCCTGGCATTGTGGTATGTGGTACTGATCTCTGGTGGGCGTGAGTCACCACACCCAGTATTGTTGTTTGTGGTTACCAGGGATCAAACTGGGGGCCTTGGGTTTGCTAAGCGGATGCTGGAACTGCTGAGCTAAATCTCCTGCCCTCTGTATCTACTTTTGAAAGTAGGCACGCTATAACAACTGTTGGCAAGGGTGTAGAGTAACTCTAAACTTCATACATTTGTAGCAGAAATACAAATTGTACAGCTAATTTGGAAAAGTTGCACTCCTTATCAGAACATTAAACTGTTAACACGATTCAGCAGTTCATCCTCAGGTATATCCCTAAATGAAAAAGTATGCCCACACAAAATACTATGCATGGGTATTTGTAGTAGCATTATACGTATAATAGCCAAGAAGCAGAAACAAACCCAGAGCCCATCAGAAAGATTAAAATTTTTAAATATGTCCTATTCAGACAGTGGAATATACTTTAGCAACAAGGAAGAATGAAGTACTGATACTGCTACAACACGGGAGAGTTTTGCAAACATAAGTGGGAGAAACCAGTCACCAGAGTCCTATGATGACCGTGACATGAAATGTCTTTAATTGGTAGATCATAACATAGAGACATAAAGTGGATAGGTGACTTCTAATATTTGAGAGATTGTGGAATGATAAAGAATGACTGCTACTAAGAACAAGGTTTCTTTTAAAACTTTGGATAAATGTGTTAAAGTTAGATTGTGGTGGTGGTTGTGTAACTGAAAATCCATGTACTAAAACTTTGTATGCTTTAAGTGGGTAAATTTTGTGGTCGTGGTGGCCCACACTATAATCCCAGCACTTGGGAGGCAGAGGCAAAAGGATCACTTCACATTCCAAGCTAGCCTGGCCTACATAGGGAGCTCAAAACTAGCCTGAACTACACAGTGGCACATTGTCTCAGACAATGGACGGATAGATGGGTGGAATGTAAATAAGTAAACTTTAATGGCATGGAAGATAACATGGGAAAAGTCTATTAAAAATGTTCTTATTAAATATAGAAAAAGTGGGGCCGGAGGGTTAGCTCAGTGGTTCCGGCGCCTGCCTCGCAAGCACAAGGTCCTGAGTTCGATCCCGGTAACCACATATAATGCTTGGCGTGGAGACACGCCCGCCAACAATCAACACCGCATACCACAATGCTGGACGTGGTGGCTCACGCCTGTCATCCCAGCACTCGGGAGGCAGAGACAGGAGGATTGCTGAGCTCGTGGCAGCTTGCCTGGGCACCATAGTTAGCTCAGGGCCAGCCTGAACTACAAAGCGAGACCCTGTCTCCAAAAAGCAAAAAAAAAATATATCTATATATCTATATATCTATATATAGATATATCTATATATCTATATATAGATATATATATCTATATATCTATATATAGATATATATATATAAAAAGTACTTGAACAGTTTGTTATAGATTACTTATCCTTTTAAGTAAATGTGTCAGTTATGAGATCCTCAGTTTTTTGACTCTTAAGCCGCTTCTTTTTGCTTCACCATAGAGATACAACTAATTTGCAGAAAAAGTAATAAATTTACAGATTACATTCTTCACAGGGGTGACTATTCTAGTTTTTCTAAAATGTTGATGGGATGATAACAAGTTATCAGATACTTTGCACCTTTTTTCACTGCCGGAGATTGAACCCTGTACCTGTGTGTGTGCCGCATATGCATCTACCATTGAACTACGTCCCAGCTCCTGCTGTACATTCTTTAAATGTGAAATGTTAATGGAACTTTGCTGTTTTGTTTTATATTTTTAATCACAATTTTATAATTTATGCTATTTTTTGAAATAACATTATTATAAATAATTTACTTTTAAGATACTAAAACCATCTGAAAAGAAAGCTAAGTACCAGTATGGTGGACTGAATTCTGGACGTCCTGTTACTCCACCTCGAACAGCTAATCCACCGAAGAAAAGGTGAAGAAAGGAATCCTATAAAGAAACCATCAGATTTGTTAAGGACATACTTCATAATATATAAGTGTGCACTGTAAAACCATCCAGCCATTTGACACCCTTTATGATGTCACACCTTTAACTTAAGGAGACGGGTAAAGGATCTTAAATTTTTTTCTAATAGAAAGATGTGCTACACTGTATTGTAATAAGTATACTCTGTTATGATACTCAACAAAATTAAATCCAAATTCAAAATTATCCATTAAAGTTACATCTTCACGTATCAAAATTTTTAAAGTTGAAAAGCATCCCAGTTAAACTAGATGTGATAGTAAAACCAGATGAAAGCATGATGTTCCATCTGTGTAATGTGGTTTTAGTGTTGCTTGGTTGTTTAATTATTTTTGAGCTTGTTTTGTTCTGTTTGTTTTTGCTAGAATAATAGAAACAATTTTTAATTTTTTTCCCTAATCATTTTAAAAAGTGAAATACAGGAAGAGCTTTAAAGGCATTCACCAACTGTTTCTTTCCTTTGCTTATCTACTTATGTACCGTTTTGCTCTTACAAAGACAATGCTTTATTACAGTAAAAAGGAATTCTCAAAAATGATAGTTATAAAAAAATGTGCAGACAGTCCAATCCAATGATTTTAATCAGTCTGACTGGGCAAACTTCCTAGCTAATAGTGAATATTTTGCTTTTTACAGAAATTGCCACTGATTTGGATTTGTGCACTCTAATTTTTAACTTATTGATGCTCTATTGTGTAGTAGCATTTCATTTAACTTGAAGATAATGCTCATATAGTATTATCAAACTAGTTGGTAATGTGATTATGTGGTACCTTGGCTTTAGGTTTTAATTCGCACGAAACACCTTTTGGCATGCTTAACTTTCTGGTTACACCTTCACCTGCATCAGTTTTGTTTCTTGGAGTTTTTGTTATTTTGTTTTGTTTTTAGATCCACAGAACATGAGAATCCTTTTTTGACAAGCCTTGGAAAGCTGACACTTTTTTTCCTCCCTATATGGAAGGGTATATTTAATGAATGCTGATTAGTGCAGCAGTTTGTCAACCATGGGTATTGGGTGCTTCACCAACTAATTCACCAACTAATATTGCCATGTGAATGTTGTAAGGCTGTGTCACTAAAGGTTTTTATTCTGGTTTTTCATTATCAAGTCATAATGATACTGTATAGATATGCTTTGTAGTGAACTATAGTAGCAATAATTTCTGTACATGATCAAGAGTTTATTGCATTTCTTTTCCTGTTCTCTTTTTAAGGGTTAGTATTAACAAATGTCAAGGAATAGAAAAGTGAACGTAAAGATTTTAGAAGACTGCTTCTAGGACACAGATTTGTGATTCTTAGATGTGAGACTGTTGGATGGGATTCTAAAATCTTTTATTGAGCATTGTCAAATTTGTCAGCTTCATAGGGATGGACATCGTATTTATAATGCCCTTCTATGTGCTACCATAGATGTGAAATTCTTGACTTTAATACTGTCTTTGAAAATGTTAATTTGGGAATTCTGTTAACTTACATTTTATGGGTTGGCGCATTGTATTACTGCAAGAAATATTTGATTTTCAGCACAGTGCGAAAGTTCTTTAATGCCTATGTCTTTTTTTTTTCTAATTCCATTTTGTTTTAAAGCACATTTTAAATGTAGTTTTCTCATTTAGTAAAAGTTGTCTAATTGATACGAGGTCTGGCTGATCCTTTTTTTTTAAGGTAAAACATTTTGACACATTGAATTTTCTGAAGGTGTTCATGAATTGTATGTGTACTAGGTTGCATATATTCTTTTCTAATGTGATTGCATATTTCCTGATCAGAGCATAAATTGAGCAATGTCTAATAGAATTTTAGATGTATTACTTTAGCATTCATATTGAAGTAAGTTTAGAAAGTCAGCCTTTGGCAGAAAAGGAGTAGTCATTATTAGTTTCAGTATTAGGTAATCCACATTAATCTGGAACCTGTCTATTTTTGTAAAAATTAATTGAAGTCAGGGCTAAATATGAAAAAATAGTCAACTAAGTAAATGAATATTTTTTATTAAATTTAAAGATGGGAATGTACCATGTTGGATTCAAGTACTCTTTTCTTTTTCAAGTACTCAACTATTTTAACAACTTCTATTCATTTACAAACACTACATTCATTATACATATTAACAACATAGTTACTTGAAATAAAACTTCATTTTTGTAATAGAAAAATATCTTGTGATTTCAGTATAACTTACATTGTTTTTTCCTGTGACTTTTCTAGTTTACTGATTTTTCTGTATATAATTTAACCCAAATGATAACAGTATTCTGTATAATTAAACATACTAGTACATATTGTATGATGGATCCAATGAATTCAAAAGCAAGGTTATTGTGTTTGGTTTGTTCTTGAATGGAAGAATCTGCTATCAGTGGAAGTTTGTTGATTATTTTTTCCAACTGAAAAGTGCCAACAACAATTTTTAAAAAGTAGAAGCCATCCTTTGCACCTCAAAATGATCTTATCACAGTTAAAAATAATGAAAACATGAAGAACCACTCAACTAACTTGATCTTCTGAATCCTATACTGAGACCAAACAAGTCCATTTATGATAGTAACAGAAAGTAGTGTTGATGCCCAGGTTCTCTCAAAAGCTCAATTGAAAGGGGCTAAGTCCATTTATGATAATAACAAAAAGTGGTGTTGATGCCCAAGGTTCTCTCAAAAGCTAAGTTGAAAGGAGCTAATTATTAGAGTTAGTCTAAAGTCATCTTTCTACAAGGCAAACTGTGATATAATATGTAGACACTGCAGCCTAATGTCAGAGGATGTTCACATGATCTCTGAATTACAATAGTTTGACCTTTTTAAATTTTTTTTGAAACAGGGTCTCGCTATGTAGTTCAGGCTGGCCCTGAGCTCACTATGTAGCCCAGGCAAGCCTGGAACTCAGCAATCCTCCTGCTTCTGCCTCCTGAGTGCTGGGATTACAGGCATGAGCCACCACGCCCGGCACTGTGGTATATGGTATTGATTGCTGGTGGGCGTGAGTTACCATGCCCAGCATTGTATGTGGTTACCAGGGATTGAATTTAGGACCTTGTGCTTGCAAGGCAGGCGCCAGCATCACTGAGCTAAATCTCTGGCCCCCCTTTTTTTTTTTTTTTTTTGAGGCAGGGTCTGGCCTTAAAGTTCAGGCTGGCCCTGAGCTCACTATGTAGCCCAGGCTAGCCTTGAACTCAGCAATCCTCTTGCCTCTGCCTCCTGAGTGCTAGGATTACAGGCTTTAATTTAATACCATAATTTAATAATGGTGCCAAACCAAAACACATTCAGTAGAATCTGTGTCTGAAGTTTGGGATTTTGATCTTTCCCCAGGCTGGTCATACTTAGGGGGATCCCCACATTGACACCTATTGTGTGGCCAAGCTGTGATGTTCAGTAGGTTAGATGTATTAGATGCAGTTTAGACTTAAAGACATTTTCAACTATGATGGCTGTGTCAGCGCACGACTCCAATGAAAGTCATGGAGTCTCTGTACTGTGATTAATGGTTGTGTCTCAGCTAATCATGGCAGCTGAACTTTCAGCCACTCACATGCTACCACATGTCCATATAAAGTAAATGCTGAACCATGACCAGTCTGGCTACTTCTGTATGTGCCTCCCTCCTTCTTTCTGTAAATACTGCCTACCTTTGTCATTGAGTAGATCTCTCTGGACCACTACTACTTCAAGGTGCTACTCAACTCATGGATTTCTTGGCTGACATAAGCCCAACTAAGTGAAAGGAAAAATAGGTTGATTTGAAGTATGAATGTATTCAGAGGGAATATACCTTTCAAAAAAGTTTCATCCAGGACAAAGGCAGAAATATTTAAAGATGTTTCTCAAAAATACAGAAGTATTAACATTCGGCCAAGGAATTGAAATATATCTCATATATTATAAGTTAAAGGAACTAAAATAAGTCTCCATGTAAGTTCAAATACATTTCTTTGTCTCTGTGCTACCTATAACTTTTTTTTTTAGGGGGACAGGGTCTCTGTAGTTCAGGGTGGCCCTGAGCTCACTATGTAGCCCAGGCAAGCCTCAAACTCAGCAGTCCTCCTCCCTCTGCCTCCCGAGTGCTGGGATGAAAGGTGTGAGCCACCACACCTGGCATTGTGTGTGGTACTGATTGCTGGTGGACATGAGTCACCACACCAGGTATTGTGGTATGTAGTTACCAGATCAAATTTGGGACCTTGTGCTTGTGAGGCAGACTCAGAACTACTGAGCTAAATCCCAAGCCCCCATAACTTGTGATCCAAAAGAACTTTTAAAACAAATTTCTTTCTGCTAAAAAATGTTTAGAGAAGGAAGATGGCTTGGCCAGATTTGCTATTGTTGTCCATTTAATCTACCCATCTTCCTTGTGGAGCCCATGCTTGTCAATGCTGTTACCTTAACACAAGCCTTAATACAAAACTTAACGCAAACCTACCTATAATAGAAACCGAGTGGCTCTGTTCGCTCATAGACCTCAATGTTTTATCATTGTTGTGTCATATATTTTTTATTTATGTTGCTAGTGTTTAATTAAACCTTATTTTTTCAAAAATGGCCATAAGTCTTTCTGTGCTTTAGGAATTTTGCCAATTAATGTGGTTATAAAGTCTTATGGGATCCTGGAGTGTGAGGCAAAAGGATTGTTGCAAGTTCAAGGCTGGTGTGGGCTATATACTGAGTTCAAGGCCAGCCTGCACTACAAAGTGAGATTCTGTCTCAAAAAAAATGGAGTGGGGGGCCCAGAAATTTAGCTCAGTGGTTCCAGTGCCTGCCTAGAAAGTGCAGGGTCCCTGGTTCGATACCCCGTGACCACATACAGCAGTACTGGGTGAGGTGACTCAGACCCACCATCAGTCAGTACCACATACCACAATGCTAGGCATGGTGGCTCAGCCTGTCAGCCCAGCACTCGGGAGGCAGAGGCAGGAGGATTGCTGAGTTCGAGTCTTGCCTGGTCTACATAGTGAGCTCAGGGCCAGCCTGAACTACAAAGTGAGTCTCTGTCTCAAAAAAAAATCTTGTGGGACTGGGAACAGTCAGTGGGAGAACATTGCCTAGCACTGAACCTGTGTTCAACCCTGAGCATTGCAAAAAAATAAATAAATAACAGTTTTACTTGTGGTACTGTGTTTGGGGTTTATACAGGATGGAAGATCCAAGTGACGGAGAAGGAAGATGGGGAAAGAGGCTTTATTTGTTTGAGAAGAGAGTGATAGAGAACAAAGTGACGGAAGCTGCTGAGTTCAGAATATAATCTGATGACTGACACGGTTGCCAAAAACACTGCCATTTAACTAGCAGGTTATTGATAAATTGACACCTGTTCTGCTGTTTGTGGGTTAACGTGAATTTCTTGTGTAATAAAAGATTGCTGAGAAATGTGAAGGGGCAGTCACTTGAGGAAGTTTATGTCTGGTGAAACTCATGAACTTTCTCAACTGGCAAAATTAAAAACCATGCTACCACAGAAAATCTTGTGAACGCTCCAGGGTCCAACTTTTGGCGTATATTCATATATAGTTGTTACACACAGATAAACTTGAGTAAGTTTTATTTCCCAGGATAGTTGACTCAGGTTTTATAGGTTAATTTGGGGTCTGGTAACTACACAAATCAGGGATGTAGCTCAGTGCTAGAGCGCTCGCATAGCTTGTGTGAGGCCCTAGGTTCAGTCCCCAGTACTGAACACCCCACCACACCCACATTACATGAGAAATGCCTTACCTGAAAGATACCAGTTAAAATCTTTGTTTTGTACCACAAAGCCTGTTTCGTGTAAGAGACCTTAATTTATTAGCAAGTCATCCTTTCCACTTTTTTTTTTTTTGTGAGATGGTCTCATTTTGTAGTTCAGGCTGGCCCTGAACTCACTGTGTAGCCCAGGGTAGCCTCAAACTCACAGCAATCCTCCTGCCTCTGCCTCCTGATTGCTGGGATTACAGGCATGAGCCACCATGCCTGGCATTGTGTTGTATGGTACCAGAGATCAAATTCAGGACCTTGCACTTGCAAGGGAGACATCGGAACCGCTGAGCTAAATCAGCAGCCCTCCTTTCCACTTTTAATAGAGAATCATTTTTTTCCTTATTCAGTCCCATTAGGGCATTGAGTGTATCTTCAAGACTTTGTTAGAACTCCAAGCAAGGTAATATGATATATGTGTAAGAAGCTATTGCAGTAAAATACATTGCCATTCTCAGAATCAACTCTCGTGTCAAACACTGGTCCCACCATTCTTGCTTTTTTACTGTTTGTTTGTTCTGGGAGTTGAATCTAGGGCCTTTTCATTGAGCTGTGTTATCAAGGCTGGGGCTTCAACTTGTGATCTACTTGCACCAGCACTGTGACCTGCTATTTTTTTTTTTTCTTTCTTGTTACAAAAACTAGTGTCTGCCTTTGTTCAAGTTCTGACCTATCCCAAGAGCTATGCCCAGCTGTGGCAGCTGGAAGCAGTTCTGAAAGTCATCTTTGGTATGCCTTTATGAAGGATGACCACACACACACACACACACACACACACACATGAATCCTGCTGCCCAAGTATCATCCAACAGAAACGCAGGCTTACAAAAACATTACACTGGTCTTCATCCACGTTGATTAGCCCTGTGTGACTCCTGGGTCTTTATCAAAGTCAAAATAACCATAAAAGATAAACATTTGAAGATTCAGGATATCAATACAGCCATAACTGCATCTGAAGACACAAAAAATGACTTGTGGGATGGCTTCAGAAAGTGGCAAGAATGATGGCATAAGTATGAAATGAGAGGGAATATTTTATGAAGATTAGTGTCCTTTATTGTTAACCAAAGAAAGAGAAAAGGTTTTTTTATGTCTTGGTCTCATGATATGACTAGAACAAGACAGCAGAGCTTTTCTCTCCTGGCTTACTGCCTAAAGTGATGTTGATACAGTCGACCCACAACTGAGAAAACTATACTAGACATTTTGCTACTTTGTTGGATTGATTATTCCTTACACTCTTAAGTTGCTGTCTCATTTGTTTGAAAGACCACTCCTCCACGGTGAATTCTTGGTCACATTTCAAAATTCCACAGATGATCTTGGCCCAGCTTGGACGAGCCCCTGTGACTCTGTACATGAAGAAGGGAAGGAATATTGCATGGATAGAGCTGCCCTGCGTGTACCCAGGTGGTTTGGGAGACTGGGTAAAAAGTTCCAGAAAAGGAGTGCCAAAAAGAAAATCCAAAGGTGTTCTCTGGAAGCCACCCCTCACCTGTACAGCCATAGTATGTTTATATAGCTATGATTGATCGTATAGTTGGTCATCTGGTAGTGTTCATGTCTCAAGAGTCAAATTGTTTGGGTGTTCTGCTTGCATAGCCCCATGAAGCACACACAGAGTTGTCTTATGAATGGCTAAAAGTGAAACTGAAAGGCTCTGGTTGAACACGCTCAACTCAAAAAGGTTATGAATGCCTTTGTCACTGGGCATTTGGGTCATTTTTGCTGCCCCTTTATTTTCTCCCAAAAATAATACTAGGTCTTACATTAATTTTGGCTTCAAAAGATTCAATATGGTTTATTTTTAGTTTAATTATTTTTATGTATAACAGTCTACACTTATTCAAATAGTCATGTCTCTGGAACATCCTAAGTCTCCAGACCCTAAATTCTGTTTCCTATAGAGACAGTGTTCAACCTCCCATGTCTAGCACTAGAGCTCTCCTTAAATTAGAAATTCCTGTCCATAAAGGCTGCTTACAGTGCATCATCAAAACAGATAATGTATTGAATTAGAAGATTAATATTAGACAAAACCACATCCATCATGTTATTTGGTGTGTGTATTCCAACAGGTCATTGAGCGATTAAGTCTTAATCCATCTGTTTAGATATTTATCTCACCCAAAGGCACCCACTTGAGTATTCATAAATACTTAATTAGAATGTATATTATTTAAGTGTTAATCTCAATATATATTTTTTAAATGTAAGTATGTCCACTGTGTTCCAGTGTACATACTAAATGAGTCTATCTGGCTGACAGTGCTTATTTTTGTGTTAAGGTTTAAATTTCAAGGATCCTGAGAAATGGTAGGGCTTATTTTCAGCTTAGATCTCATTTTTGGAGAAAGGTGGTATAAATATGAGTATGTACAGTGCAGAGGTTGACCAGATAGCCACTGCCCTTTTTCACACGGTGCCCCACGCTCACACTGCAGGGTGCACTTTGTTCCTACTTTTACTCAGCTCAAACTCACTCTGCGGAGCTTGTTTCGTTTCCTACCTTTAAAAAAACTGCTGGCATTTTTTTTTTTTAAAGATGGCCTGCTTATGGGCAAGCATTAACTTTTTTTCCTTAGGTTTCTTTTGTTTTATTTTTTAAAACTTTTCAAAGTGTATTATAAATCAGTTTTATAGGCCCTGGGAAGATAAAAGGACTGTACAGCCTCACAGGAAACAGGCAAGGAGCAGAGGACGGAGGAGGCTCAGGACAAGTCTAGGGCCTTGGTAGGCACATTCCCGGGGGAGGACCTGCATCCCTGGAGGGGCCATGCCCATAGGAGTTCCTTGTCCTAAGGGGTCCCCACGGGGGAACCCATGGGTGGCCATATGCCAGAAGGAGGGCCCATCATGTCTGAACGGGGAACACCCCCCCACACACACTGGCTGGTGGGTACTGGGTCAGGGGAGGTACTAGCTCGAAAAGACCAAAGTTAACACCTGCAAAAGGAAACTTTCCTCCACCCAGTAATCTCGGTGGATGACCTCCAGAATGATACAGAAGTAAGAGGTGTAACTCCCACACCTGCTAGATACCCAGAATGCAAGTTTGTGTTCTCTAAAATCAAAGAATGAATTCTAGAAAGAAGGTTAAGAGTAGGAAAAATTTGTTGACATAAAGATAGCTTTCATGTCAGACAGAAGGAACAGGAAAACAGGTTGCCACTTTTTCTTAGTTTTTTGAGACAGGGACTTGTTATTAGTTTAAGCTGGCTTTGAATTCACTGTGTAGCCCAGGCTGGCCTCCAACTCACTGCAATCCTCCTGTATCAGCAACCTGAGTTCCAGGATTATAGGAATGTGTCACCACGCCAGCATTGATTTTTATTTTTGGTAAAGAAATAACAAAAAAGATATGACCAGTGGATAGGAGTTCCAAACAAAGAAAATAAAGCCATATGTGAAATCTGGATGCATAAAAAGGTGTCTTAGTGGTTCATAGCCTGCTCATTTAAGTGTCTGAGGCCCTATCTAAGTCCCAAATCAAAGATAAGAAAAGAATACCTACCATTTTGTCATCATTGCTAGACACTTTACCCACACTATGAAATTTGTCACACATTTACAGGGCAGGTGGTGTCATCCCACGTGTACACTTAACTGAGGCACAGTAAGCGGCCTGCTTTCATGCCACAGGTAAAATACTAGGACCTGAATTCAGACCAAGCACTCCATTCTTGAGTACATTGACTTCATGCGTGGAAATAGTTAAAAAGCTAGGAATGAAAACATTGGTAAATTAACTTTAATCCAAAATTAAAGTAGTGAGCTGCTTCAACCAATAGCTTTATCATTTATATGTAATTGTTGATTTTAATATGCAAATTTTATAAAACATTGCATTGTGAAGATTTGGGAATCCTAAACTGCACCTTCACTCTACTTTTCCTTTGCATTGTATGGTTCAATAGTGTTTATACCTGGCTAGGAAGTTTTAGAAAGTTAGTGCCATGCTGTTTTATTGTGCTATTTTTCCTTTACTCTCCTTTTGAAATACAGGTTGTCCATGTATTGGATATTCATTATTCAGTAAGGCAGTTATACTAAAGCCTGGGAATCCGTAATCACAGGAAACCCTTGTACCTTGCAAAAGAGGATCTTCCGGAAAGCCAGAGGAATAAAGCTTGAAGCAGCCATTTCCTGGAGATTTTCACATCCACTTGATTCTTCTTGACTTGTTCTCCCACAAAAAGGCCAGGAAAAATATGTCAAAGGCCTATGTCAGGAAAAACTATTAAAAGGAACTAATACTTGGCCTTCGGTGTTACTGGTTGAGAAACTAAATGCTGAGAAACACCGCAAATACACGAGACTTAACTAGCTTTTTAGGGGTTTTGTTTGTTTTTTGGTACTGGGGATCGAACTCACGACCTTGCGCTGGCCAGGCCGGCAGTGGCGCCACTGAGGTAAACCCCCAGCCTTTAGCCTTTAATGTAATTATTGCAGCAAGAAAATAATGTGGAAACAATCTAAATATAAGAATGAAAAATATGGTTCATCCATTCTGGAATACTATCCAAATTACAAAACAGAAACATGAAAATTCGGGTGTGATGTGTTAGCACTAAAGTGGGGGTAGTTAATTCATCAGAAAGAGACAGGACGCTGGGAGAGGGAGGCTGTGGGTTATCCTGTTACTCAGCAGGCGTCTGTCAGCTACGCACCTTCCCTACCCCCGTGAAAGCGGCGTCAGCTCGAAGGTCGCGGGAGCTGTGCCCCAACCTGAACTCTGGCAGCCGGCTACGGCAGCGCCGCGCGTGGGGGCGGGGCCCGGCGCGGCCACGCCCCCGCGCTCGGCCCCGGACGTTGATTGGCCCTGCGGGCCGCGCGCCCGCGCGGACTGTCCGCGAGGCTGCGGTCCTGTGTGGGACGCCCGGCGCGCAACCGCCCGAGGCCGGGTTGAGGCTGAGGCTGAGGGGCCGGCGGCCCACGCTTCCCTCCGTATCTTCGCTCGCACCCCGCCGTGGACCCGCGGACGAACGTCCAGTGTCGGCTTGCGTGGCCGGTCGGTGTTCTGTCGCCGCCCGCGCCCACCCGCGTGAGACGGCGGCGGCTTCGTCCGACGCTCTGGCTGCGGCAAAGCCCGCAGGTGTGGTCGCCGGCGCGGCCTGGGGCTCGGGGAGCTGCCGCGGGCCGGGCTGGGGGCGGGGGCGGAGGCCGGGGGCTGAGGCGGGGGGCGGAGGCCGGGCCGGGGACGGGACGGGGACGGGGGCGGAGACCGGGCCGGGGGCGGAGGCCGGGCCGGGGGCGGAGGCCGGGCCGGGGGCGGCGGTCGGCGTGGCGTCTGAGGGAGCCGGCCTCCGCCCCGCCCCTGGAGTCCGAGCCGCCGTCTCGCTTGGTCTTGTGTCCTCCAGTTTCTCAAAATGTGGAAATGTTCTCTCTTCTTCCAGGACGTCCACCGCGACTGGAGGCTACCAGCCTAGAGTAGGAAAAAAAGAAATTTATTTATTTATTTATTTATTTTTGAGACAGGGTCTCACTTTGTAGTTCAGGCTGGCCCTGAGCTCACTATGTAGCCCAGGCAAGCCTCCAACACAGCAATCCTCCTGCCTCTGCCTCCTGAGTGTTGGGATTACAGGCGTGAGCCACCACGCCCGGCAGAAAAAACATTTTTAACTTCACATTTAAAGATGGTTCTTACTTGAATTAGGATCGTCTGCTTCTGTTCACAGATTCTCTAACATAAGCATTTTTTAAAATACCAGCCAGGCTATCATAACTTTCCACGATGGCCCACGCTGTTTTGTTTTGTTTGCTTTTACTGTCTTTTTCGCCAAACTCACTCTGCAAAACCAGTTTCTCCCCAACTCTTCGTTTTTATTTCTCCAATAAGCCAGGCCACCGCTTTGAAATAACCAGCCAGCCTTGTTAAAAGTAAAAATTTAACATTTCAGTTATAGTTAGCAGTTGAGGTGGAATTCAGCTCACTCATACACTCCTTTCCTGAAAGACACACCTACTGTAAGAGAAAAGAGAACAATGGTGACACACGCTTCGTTTGTGCTAACATGGGACACTGGCTGAAGCAGGCAGGTTGCAAGTTTGAGCTCAAGATGAGCAGTTTAGCAGCTTCGCAAAACCTTATCTCAAATAATTTTAAAAAGTAAAGGGAGGGGCCGGAGGGTTAGCTCAGTGGTTCCGGCGCCTGCCTCGCAAGCGTAAGGACCTGAGTTCGATCCCCGGTTACCACATATAATGCTGGGCGTGGTGGCTCACGCCTGTAATCCCAGCACTCGGGAGGCAGAGACGGGAGGATTGCTGAGTTCGCAGCGGCTT
>PVIC010006383.1:0-54396 GCA_004025085.1 Thryonomys swinderianus
CTTCCTTCCCTGCCCTCCCCTCCCCTCCCCTCTCTTCCCCTCCCCTCCCCTCTCCCCTCCTCTCCTCTCCTCTTTCTCTCTTTTCTTTTCTCTCTCTTACTTATGAACCCCTGCTCTGCAATTTCAAAGAACTGTCCACAGTCTTCTGCTAAGCATATTTTTATAAAGGTGCTGACTTTTAAGTCTGTCTCTTCTCCCTGGAGGTAGCAAATGACCCAGAAGAAAACCCTGTTTTTCTTTCCTTCTTGTCCCTTAGCTCTTTCTAATGACAGTACACTCTGGTGACAGGGATGCTTTCTCACTGCAGACAAGTGCTGAAAGATTACTCCCTCACCATGCTGGCTGAGCATGCCACGGAATTGAGGATTCTAGATAAGCCTAGAGCTCAACCAGTGATACATTGATATTAAACCTGTGCTATATCTGCAAAGTGTCTTTTCAACCAGATAGGTCGGTCACCTAGCAGCCTGGTACCTTCCTGCTTAAATGCTCTGCACCTCAGGGCTCACAGATGGCCTTCCTGTCTCCTAGCAAAAAGATCTTGCGCTTCTGAGTGAAGTGGCAGGGTACAGGCAGGGCCTTCATCAGAGCCATTTGCAGAATCCAGTGGTCAGGAGACCAGCTCCCGGAAAGCCACCAAGACTCACCTCTAACAACAGTGGGGTGGGCCAGTTGTGTTGGCCTAGGGGAGCGAGTTCTAAGATGTCCTCCAGGACCTCCTGATGGCTTGGCCACAGCCAGCTCTGCAGCTTCCTTGTTCTTTCCTCTCATACCCTCCTAGTCACATGGCAGCTGGGAAGAAGCCCCAGTTCTGATGGTTTGGTTCACATCTCTGTCTCTCCAGCCTCTCCAGTGCTGCCTACAGCCTCAGCCTGCACCTAGCTGCTCCCCTTACTCCTTCAAGACTGAGCTAAAATGCATTGTCTTCATCACCCCTACAGTTTTCCTCAGTGTGCTTTCTCCTCCCTGGGCCAGCTAAATACTACATGGCCTTCCCTGTGCCATATAGGCTGATGGTAGATGATAGGATGGGTAGATAGATGATACATGATAGATAGATAGATAGATAGATAGATAGATAGATAGATAGATAGATAGATGACCTGTGTAACTATCAGCTTCGTCCTACAAATCGACCCTCATTCATTACTGTGTGATTTCCATTCTTAGCACAGAGCTGGTCACATGGTAATGTTTAACAAATGAATGAGTCGATGGAAGAGGGAACAGCCTGGAGAACAAATTGACAAATATCCTTAGGTCTAAAATTAACTTTCAGGAGCTGCTTTCTACAACTTCTCATGAACTGTGTGGGGTCTTTGTGGCTCAAGGACTTGGACTGGGGACTGGATCTTCCCCCACTTGCACCATCCCTTGGGTAGTCAGTGTGCGTGCACTCTCACGTAGGCAGGAAGCAAGATCCCAGTTACCTGCTGAGTGGAAGGGACACGACAGTGGGGAAGCTGCCTTGGGACCAGGGCAGCTGAGCTCAAGTCCAGCTCCGCTTGTTCCTTATGTATTTGAGGCCGGTTATTCCTCACTGTGCCACGGTGATAGCAGGATTTACTCAGCTGAGTCGTGCTGCAAGTGGAAATAGGTGAACCACAGAGGTGTTTAGAATGGTGCTCATCACAATAAGAGATGTGTAGTACTTACATGTATTGTTCCAAGCTAGCCCCACTGTTAGCCTGAAATGGGGTCAGGGGAAACCTGAGGTCAGCTAGAATAAGTCTGAATTTAAGGTCAAGATGTGACATGGTCCCACTGTCTGTGGCTTGGTCACTCTTGAGACATGTTGGTTAAACTGCAAAAGCCTCTCAGTCTCCTCAGAGGAAGGCAGTGATCTGCCTTTCATAGTGAAAGGAGAGTGAGAGGTCTGTTCCTCATAGCCAGAGCCCCTCCATGTTATCCCAGCCCAGCAAGCAGGAGTCTCAACTGCCCTCACACAGAAAGATGGGTACTATCGAGGGCAGCCCAGCTGGGCATTTCACGAGGGAAACACTGGCCTCATGGCCATGCTCCCTGCCACTAGGGCGTCATGCTGAGCCAAGCACTTTTGCCTACCTGCCAAGAAAAAGTCCTACACAGGGAAAACTAGGTAAAGGAATGCCACATCTGTCTTGGAAATGTTGACTTCCTGCCTATCTCCTCCATCCTACCCTGTGCAGTGTCATCCCCTGAGCACCCAGGCAGCTCTGCCCTATCAGCCACTTCCATGGCTCCAAACACACATCCTGGGACCTTATAAGATGCAAAACCTCAGCCAGGCATGGTGGCTCACTCCTGAAATTCTAGCAATTGGGTGGCTAAGGCAGGAAGATCCTGCCTCTGAGGCCCGCACAAGCTATGTAGGAAGTCCAAGGCTAGCCTGAACTGCACACTGAGACAAAAAAAAAAGGAAAGCCTGTTCCAATTTCTAATTGCCAGGATCTCTTCCAACTTATTTTCTGCCCAAGAACCGCTGGGACTTCTGAGAAGTGAGAACTCAGCGACACAGACAGGGATGGTTTTCTAAATCTCATTCCTTCAGGCTCTGAAACAAAATAGAACAAGCAATCCTATCTGTACATCATACCCAAGTAAGACTTGAAGACACAGTTTAATCCCCTCTTCCAGAAAATGTTCCCCAACTTCCAGAAACTTCCCCAACTTCCTTGTGGATGGCTATCAGCCCATGACTTCCTTTCCTCATCCTACCTGTAGGTATTCTGGACTCTCCTTCATAAGTAAGTGTGTCTTGCTTGGTTGGCACCAGAACACTAGTGGGCATGAGAGGTGGGCAGGGATGGCCTCAGAGCACTCATGCTTTCTCTGGCAGTTCCCCTGATTACATGTGGGCCTCTGTACTGTTCTTCTTTGTGCCCACAGCACACTCCAGGGAAGGACACCAAGCAGCCAGCTCAGCCAGCAGGAGCACACATCTAGAACTACTTGTTAGCGCATGGCCCTCAACAGCACAGCACTCAGGGCTAGGAGAAGGGGCTCAGGAAACCCAGGCTGCCTGAAAGTGTGCGCTGGTCTACAGCTGGTCTTTGCTCACTCAGGCAGGAACTTTGGCACGGAGGGGCTTGAGGAGACCCCTTGTCCGTTCCCCACCTCCTGTGAGCCTAGTGGTAAATTGTGTGGTGACTCTGCTCTCTTCTTGAGGCTGGCCATGCTCTGTATCCACTGTCTGACCCCCAAAGATGCTCTCATATCTGACTCCCCTTCTCAGGTCCCATCCTCTAGAAACGTGGAGTGGAAATCTTCCTCGTACCGTTTCTTGCCTAGGAGCCTGGTCTTCTTCAGTCCACTGTCCTCGTGAATTCCTAGCTCGGTCCCTTCCCCCTTGTCTGTGGCTAACTTTGGCCAGCCAGTGGTTCTCCCAGGACTCCACGGGCATCTGAAGGCCTTTCTCTACTTCCAGGGCAGAAGGGAAAAGTTACCCCTAAAATGAGGAGCCACCATGTGCTTTCCAGCGGCTTACAGTGGTCCCACAGGGCACCCACATTCTTTCTGAAGACTGTGCAGGGTTCTGGCCTTGGGCCTGTTTTCGAGGGGCAGCATCAATCTTCTCTACTTTCTCTCTTTGCATCTTTCATGGCCTCCCACTTCCTTCTCCTCACCCCCACCCCCAGAGCACTGATAAATACGGTGCCCATGGAGTCACCTGGTTCATGGTGTCTGTGGTGGGAGTGGACACAATGTGAGCCCCTTGCAGCGGTGGGTGTCAAAGCAAGTTCCCTGAACCATGGTCCCTAATACCTGAGTCAGGAGCGAGCCCTTTCTTTCCCCTCCTGTTTCTTGCTCACTGTAGTCTTGCCTCTCCCCCGCATGACTTGCAAATGTAAAGGAAGCCCAGTGTCCAACAAAGAGTGGAAAAGGGCTCAAGACCCCAGGAAAGGGCACTCTGGGCTGGGAGCCCATGGCCTGGTTCTGGTCTTGCTCCTCTGGTGTGGTCTGGAACTGACCATCTCGCCTATCGGTGCCTTACATCCCCACTCTGCGAAGGCGTGGGGGAGGCAGTGTGTTAGGGAATTGTCTTGGACTAGACAGAGAAAGAGAGAGGTTCGTTTCTGAGGTAGAGCCAAAGGCCAGGTGATGTGTAAGGAACGGAGGCTGAGGGTGTTTGTACAAAGTTCAGTACGTTCCTGTGAGTGTCGGCTGCATTCCGGGCATAAGGACAGCGAATATCTGAGAATATAATTCATGCACCACAGTCAAAACAGCCACTAAGTGAAAGGACTAGGAAACATTCCTAAGTTATTGAGACCAAAAGGCATAAAAATGCCTCAGGAAAGACATCAGACCCTTGGGGGAACCAACTGTGTGGACTCCCAGAGAGACCTTGCTCTTTTGGGAACAAGGCTGACGAGCTGTTTCTGGGTCCAGTCTGCATCTGCATCTGGCCGGTCTGGCTTCCCCGTTCCCATCCCAGCCACGGAACTGCGCTATGGGTTTGGAAGGAGCTCTGGACCCATAGATGGAGGCCCTATCATTACTCCAGGCCAAGTCACTCACTTACTCTGGCACAGCGGGGCGTCTCAGATGAAACTGACCATTTCTTGGAGAAAGGAGAGAGGAGAGAGGCCTGGAATGGTTAAATATGGCTTTGCTTCTTCCCTGACAGCTGAGTCCACCAGAAATAAGGCTTGATGTCTTTTTAGGAAGAAGTTTTGAGTAAATGAAAGAAAACAAAATCCAAGTATTAACTAACACATTTGGATACTTAGTAATGCCAGAGCTCAAAATGCCCCCTGTGAGCTAGCAGGCTAAATCTTCAGAACAGTTCCATGAAGTGAGTGGAACTCTTCTTAGTCCATTTACTCCATCTGCGCAGAGTAAGACACAGAGAGGGAAGCGGCTCGCCCAGAGTCGCACAGCTGGTAAATGGCAGAGCTGAGCCTCAGGACAGCGACGCCTCAAAGACAGGAGTGGGTGTGAGGCCCTAGCCCTCCGCATCCACTGCATCTTCTGTGAGCTCCTGCGGTTCCTCCTGTCCAACTTCCATCCTAGCCTGACTCCCAGGGAGGATGAGGCTCCTTGACCTGTCACTGGGTGAAAGGACAGCTGGGGCTCACCACAGACTCAGAGGGGTGAGCCGCCATCGGAACGGTCTGGCAGCCTGCAGGCCTCAGCTGAACACACAGTGGCAGATGTGCCACGTCTTCTGAACCTTTTCTGATGTTTACATTCTTTTCCTGAGTTCCTCCTGCTGGAAGCTGGTTTTCTCTGAAAGAACACTGTCTGTCTGTCTGTCTTTCTCTTCCTTTTCCCTTCCTTTCTCCAAC
Source organism: Thryonomys swinderianus (assembly GCA_004025085.1). Lineage (NCBI taxonomy): Eukaryota > Metazoa > Chordata > Mammalia > Rodentia > Thryonomyidae > Thryonomys > Thryonomys swinderianus. Next base: position 5,271 of record PVIC010006383.1, read on the forward strand.
CTTCTTCTTCCACATGTCTTATACTATCATTGTTGTTTACTGTTTGGATTCAAATCCTCTCTATGTTATTTCTCAGCCATCCATCTAAACTCAAGTGGATTATGTATCTCCTTTTACCAGGTTTGCACTACATAAAATAACATAGTTACAGTATTTCCTTCATACGGTTAAGTAAGAAAATCTATGTAGAGTTAAATAATGCCTGTTACAGAATAAACATTCAAATGACAATTATTATTTAATTGTAAGTATTTTGACCCCTGATCTGCTTTTGTTACGAACAGGTCAGGAATCAGAGGGGTTGAGGAAACAGCAGGGCTTCCTTTCATCTGAGCTTGAAGGTCTGGGGTATTTGCTTCTAAGACAGGAGGCCGGGACTGAATGAAGTGCTCTGCATGGCAAAAAGGAAAGAACTGGGGTTGAAGGCATTCTGGATAAATAGGGGTTGAAGATGGGTGATGAGAATGAGGGAAGAGGGCTGCAAATTTTTTAAAAATGTGAGTAGGCTCCTGAATCTTCAGAGATGCCAGCTGTGGGGAGACTCTCAGTGCGAATGGGGTTCTTCAGGTCTGAATCCTGGCTGATATGAAACAACTCCAGTTGGGGAGCTGGAGCCCATCTGAGCGGTTATCTGTGTCCTTCTTGTCATCTGACCAAGCAAACTCAACCACAAGCAGCCTAGGTGCCCCAGCATTTGGTGAATATTATGTAGGTCCCTATCTGACCGCGTGTTTCTTCATTGCTGTGGTGGGCGCTGTGATGTGCCACCCAGGTCTCCCTTCAGGTCCACAGCTTAACTCACTGGGGCAGAGAATGCGGCCTAAAAAGTACCCCCTTCAGCTTCCACCCCTCAGGCACCTTCTCCACGATGGCACATAGAGTAGTTGTCTGATGTTATGTGAAAATTACTCCAAGACAAGTGTTTAATACACTTATTCTCTTACAGTTTTGGTGGGTCGGGAACTTGGGAGCAACTTTATTGGATGGTCATGACACAGGGTGTCTGGTGAGGTTGTAGTCAAGAGGGTGGCAGGGGCTGCAGACCTCTAGGGCATTCTAACTTTCGCACGGACTAAAATGACTGAAAGGGGGATGCCTAGGTTTCTCTTAGAGGGGCTCACAGTAGGCAAGGGCTTCTCTTCTTTCAAAACTCCAGGAAGAAACTACATTCTCTTCTATGCCCTTGTCTTGCAAGTCACGTGTTCTCACTTCTGCAACATGCTGTTGGGTAGAGGTTCCTCCTAAGGCCAGGTATCATTCAAAGAGAAGAGAAATTGGGTTCACTTTTTAAAATATAAATGTTAAGTAATGTAGATATATCTTTTGAACACTACAACATCCCATTACTGGAGGAAGCTTCCAATTTATGGCTAGGCAGGGATATAAAGGCTGAGTCCCTTCGCCCACCTGAAGACTCTTCAGAGCGCTCTGTGGGGTCAGCGACACCCTCACTGTGGTGCAACGTAGCTCCCCTTCTCACTGTCCAGCCCTGCTTCCTCTCCCTTCCTCCTAGATCCTCCAGAGAGCATGGCCTCATAAATCACCACCCCCGAATTTCCACCTCCTTTAGCTTCTCAAGGAACCCATCCCTGAAAATAATAATTTTCGTTAATGGGCTAAGGTGCTTTCCTATACTGTAAATCTACTGATTTCTTTTCTTGTGGCTTTTTCTCATGAGTGGTTTTAGAAAGGCCATCACTCTCGAGGTGAGATTAACACTCCTCACTTGAGGTGAGATTTTGATCTGTGTTGCCTATAACTTCAAATTTTACCCTTAATTATTTAATTTAGTTGGAGGCTTTTTCATATATCTTGTGAGACAGGGGCCTAATTTCACTTTCCTCCCATGTTTTATTTACTATCCTAACCAGCATTATTGTTTTACTGATTTTAAATGATGCCTTTATAAATATACTAAATTCAAATTGGGTTGATTTCTGAGCTCTTTATTCCTGTTTTGGACTCCAGTCCCATTATTTGGATTTTTTTTTTTTTTTTTGAGATAGGGTCTCGCTTTGTAGTTCAGGCTGGCTCTGGGCTCACTATGTAGCCCAGGCAAGCCTCGAACTAGCAATCCTCCTGCCTCTGCCTCTGGAGTGCTGGGATTATAGGCGTGAGCCACCATGCCCAGCATTGTGGTATGTGGTACTGATTGCTGGTAGGCCCAATATTGTTGTATGTGGTTACCAGGGATCAAACCAGGGACCCTGCATTGCTAGGCAGGGACCAGAACCACTAAGCTAAATCTCTAGCCCTCATTTTTCTTCTTTAGAAATTTTTTAACTAATTAAGTTTATTGGTATAATTTAAACATATATAATGATCACATGTATCATAGGGAATTTGTACCTATACAAATCTTGGTTGATCTACCTTGGTTCTTCTTTTTTTCCCAATTCCCCTTCCCTTCTCTGCCCTGTCCCCTATTCTCTTTTTTAAAATAAATGCTTGGGGCCGGAGGGTTAGCTCAGTGGTTCCGGCACCTGCCTTGCAAGCGCAAGGACCTGAGTTCGATCCCCGGTTACCACATATAATGCTGGGCGTGATGGCTCACGCCTGTAATCCCAGCACTCGGGAGGCAGAGACAGGAGGATTGCTGAGTTCGCGGCGGCTTGCCTGGGCACCATAGTGAGCTCAGGGCCAGCCTGAACTACAAAAGTGAGACCCTGTCTCCAAAAAGCAAAAAATAAATAAATAAATAAATAAATAAATAAATAAATAAATAAATAAATAAATAAATGCTTTGTTTCCATTCTATCTTTCTCTTTAGATATTACCATGAATTTATTTTGTCAGGAGACTTTCAGAGTGAATTTGGTAGGTGCATTTTCCAAAATCACAGTGAGATTTGATTAGGATTTGTTAAATTTATTGGCTTCATTTCTAAAAATCTTTACAATATTAAAACTTTCCTCGAAGAACAGCTTGTGTTTATTTGTTAAAGTCTCTTGTTAAAGTTTCTTCTGAGCACAGGAGGGTGTATATGGAATGTGTATGTGCAGGGTGAGTGCAGGTGTTTACATCAACCACGCTATAGTCATTAGATATATTTTGGGTTTTGTTGCTATTGGTGATATATTTTTATTTATTATACTCCATTATTTTTTGGTGTGTAGGTAAGCTTTTAGAATTCTACCTCTCTTTTCTTTCCTTTCTCCCTCTCTCTCTCTCTCTGCCTCTGTCTCTCTCTTTCTCTCTTTTGGGACAGGATCTTCATAAGTTACTAAATTGCCTAGGCTGGTCTTGAAATTGGGTGATATCCTCCTGCCTCAGCTTCCCAAAGTACTTGGATATCCATTTCAAGCCACTGTTCACTCTCACTGTTTCTGTTTCAAAATTGTTTTGCCTTTTTTTTTTTTTTTTTTTTTTTTAGACAGAGTCTTGCTTTGTAGTTTGGGCTAGCTGAGCTCACTATGTAGCCCAGGCAAGCCTTGAACTCAGCAATCCTCCTGTCTCTGCCTGCTGAGTGCTGGGATTACAGGGGTGAGCCACCATGCCCAGCACTGTGGTATGTGGTATTGATTGCTGGTGGGTGTGTTACTACGCCCAGCATTGTATGTGGTTACCTGGGATTGAACTCAAGACTTTGTACTTGCGAGGCAGGCCCTGGAACCACTGAGCTAAATCTCCAGCCTGCATTGTTTTCTTTAAGTAAACAATAGCAGAATCTGCAAATAATGAAAATTTCTTTTCCTCTTTAATATTGACCCACAGGAGGACAGCATGACCCTCAAAAGGGAGCACATTCTTGCCTTGTGTTAGTTTTATTTCCTTTTTGTATGCACATAATCTATGAGCATAGGAAAACTATTACAACATTTAAAAAAATTAAACTCAGTTACAATACAACCATCTATTTTAACACTTCAACTATTTTCCTATTACACTCTGTGCATGCATGTGTGTATGTGTGCATAGTGTCCCTTATTATCCATGGGAGATATATTTCAAGATATTTCACAAGTACCTCACAAAGTAGTACCAAAAATTAACCAATAGGATCATATCAAATTCCAAAGCTTCAGCACAGCAAAGGCACGACCAGCAGAGTGAACAGACAACCTAGAAAATGGCAAAAGACTGCCAGCTCTTCTTCAGGCAGAGGGCTAATATCTAGAATACATAAAGAACTAAAAGCTTAGGCCTCCCCTCAAATAGAAGACCTCATCAAAAAATGGGAAAGTGAAATGAATACACTTTTCCCAGGAAAGAAGTAAAAATGGCTAATAAATACATGAAAAAAGTGTTCAACCTTGGTGGCCAGTAGAGAAATGCAAATTAAAACAGTACTGAAGTTCTGTCCTCCCGAATGAATGGCAAGAAATCAAATAACAAATGCTGCCAGGCTGCAGGGGGTCCTTGCACATTATTGATGGAATAAAACCAGTACAACCAATGTGGAAATCACTATGGAGATTCCTCAAAAAGCTAAAGCTAGAAATTCCACTCGACCCAGTTTTTCCCCTTCCAGGTATTTTCCCCAGAGTTAAAGACATCATATTACAGTGTTAAATGTATACCCATGTTTATAGCAGCTCAGTTCATGATAACTAGATCTTGTAAATGGCCAAATGTCCATCAACAGACAAATTCATAAAGAAAATGTAGTATTAATACATAATGGAGTACTGCTTTGCCATATTGAGAGATAGATTTGATCCTTTGCAGAAAAATGAATACAACCTGAGACCATAAAGTTAAATGAAATAAATCAGACACATAAACTTAAATGTTACATGGTTTCTACTCGATGAGAAACCCAAATATAAACAAAAAACAATATAAAAGATAGATAATAGAAAGTAGGGAGATCAGTCTTTTTCAAATTTGAAGGAGATCCAGAGTAAATCATGTCATATGCTGGTACAAGTTCCCAATATTGAGTGTGATCATGATGTGTATATAGAATGTACCAATAAAGATGAGAGAGAGAGAGAGATGGAAAGAGAATGCAGGAAGGGAAGGCAGAGATGAAAAAAGATTTAAGATATGTTGTATACATGTATCAACTCCCCACAAGGTATGTATCATTATGCACTGTAAACATTCACTAATAAAAAATAGGAACTGAAGAGAATTTCACAGATGCCTAAAACTATAGTAGTGCCACAGCTCTACACATTGGTTTGCCTATGCACACAATATAAAGCATAAATTATGAAGTAGACACAGCAAGAGATTAATAACTAATAATAAAATAGGAAAAATATAACAATATATGATATTGAGTTGTTCAACATGTATTGAATTTATTTCTTAACATTTCCATTTCATATTTTCAGACCTCAACTACTGTGGGTAACTGAAATTATAGAAAAGTGAGACTAAGCATATGGAGGGATTCCTGTATGAAAAACATATGACTTTATAGATACTATCAAAATAGACAGTATTGCAAGCCTGGCCTGGATCTTTTGATGAGGCTAGTAATCCCAGAATTCTGAGAGGCTGAGGCAGGAAAAGTGAAAGGTTTGCTCCTGGCCAACTTAGTAATTTAGTGAAAAGCTATCTCAAAGTAAAAAATAAAGAGCTGGGAATTTAACATCTCAAATACTCTGGATTCAATGTCAAGTCCCATATGGCAAACAAACAAGTTTCTATATTATTAAAATATTTTGAGGAAAATAAAAATATCTACATCACATTTTCATATTGTTCTTATGTCTTTGCATTACAGTTAAGCTTTCTTTTAAGGCATGTAAGCTGTCTGCAGTTTTTGATAGTTTAAACGGCCTCTCAATAAATACCCTTTTTGGAATAGTCTGATCCCTGTCCCCCTGTCTCATCCCACTTAGGACAAAATTACTAGATATGAAATTATTGAGTCAAATGACAAATGTTCTTTAAAAATTCGTTCATGTAATATTTTCATATCCGTGATTACAAGGGAATTTATAGTCTGCACATTTCCCTTGAGATCATCTTGTCTTCACTCTCAGTAACACTTTTCTTCTTTTTCATCCTGTCAATTTGGGGGAAAACAAAGGCATCTTATTTCAGAATGAGTTTCTTTGATTCTAGACATTTTAAATACAGTTGGGAACTCTATCTTTCTCACTTAGTTTGTCTAGATGAGATTTTGAGAGGGGTGATTGTGTGATTGAGTTATTGAATTTCAAGCAGTCTGTACATATAAACAGTGCTCTCTCCTTTTTACCACATACACTACAAATATTTTTCATAGTTCACATTATGGCATCTAGAATGCCATAGAAAATCATATAATAAATATCTTTGTGTTCTGTTACACGGTCTCACAAAATATCAACAAACTGTCCATTCACCTTAGAATTTTTCCTAAAACAGCAAAACATTCCCATTGCATTCCAAGTACTCTGTGTTCCTCTCTATAACTGGATTCTCCTTTGCCTTCCCCTTCCTCCAAATCTAATCACAGCCCTAATTTTTGTGTATATCAGAAATCTTGTGTTAATCTGCTTTGAATGACTTTAATGAAATAGCTGCAATAATTAACTTGTAAAGAGAAAGGTTTATTTAGTTCACAGTTCTGGGGTTCCAATCCAAGATTGCATGGACCCAGTGCTTTGGTCTCTGGCGAGCATGCCAGATGGCAATGGCAGAGAACAGAAGGGGCAAAATTATTCACCTCCCAAACAAGGATGCAGAAAAGAAAACAGGAAGGGGCTAGTCTTCCACAATCCCCTTCAATGGCGCACCCAGTGACCTACTGACCCCCAATTAGGCTCCACTTCCTGAAGGCTTCCACACCCTGGGGACCAAGCCTTTAACACATAGACTTCTGGGTGGCTCTCATCCTAACCATAGCAATTCCTATGCACGTTTTAATAGCAGTACTATATGTGCATGTCCATAAATGATATATGTAATTTTTTGCATGTTTCATGCTTTGAAACTTTACCTAAATGGAATCGTGCTGTAGTTGTCCTGGAATTTGCTTTCATTCAACATTCTGTTTTGCTAGTGTATTTATTTTCAAATATGTGCTTGTAATCGGTTTGATTGAGCAAGTACATAATAATCCATTTTATAAATATATTGCAATTTATCCACTTGCCTGTAGTTGAGGACTCAGGTACTTTTTCTAAATTTTTATTATAAGAACAATGTTTCAGTGAACACTGTTGTGCATCCTTCTGTCCATAAGCAATAGTTTTGCTAGGTACAAGATAAAATGTGAACTGACTGAGCAGCTGCACATATTAAGAATCTCTATATAGTGCCAAATTGTTCTTCCAAGGCCTGGTACCATTTTGCACTCTCATTTTTCTACTCCACCTTATTCAATAGGATCAGATTTTTGGTTTTTATCAATATTATCAGTAAAAGGTGGCATCTCACTGTTTTATTTTTACATTTCCTTCAGTCCAAATGATTTTCATCCTTTCACACACTTCCTGGCCCAAGGGATTCCCTCTTCTATAAAACCTCACATGTTTTTCCTTTTCTTCTGTTTATCTCGCTAATTGAATTGTGGCAATCCTCTGTAATTAGACATGTTGCAGATTGTTTGACAGTCTGCAATTGGCTTAATTTATTTGTATAGTGTCTTTGTCAAGCAATAGCTCAAACTTTAACATAATCTCACTTCTTTTTCTTCAAAGTTTGGCCTTCATAATTTAAACTATGGTTTTCTTTCCTGAAAGTCTATTAATGTCCTATACTTTAATCTAAGAGTCAAAGATTTTTCTTTTCACATTTATATTTTAATGTGCCTGGCATTTGTTTTTTCTAAGGTGTTATATGGGGATCTAATTTGGTTGTTTTCCCCAATGCACTACCTGTTGTCCCAGAACCATTTATTAACATTTACCCTTCTACCACCAGTCTGTCACTGTCTTTTATGATCTACCCACTCTTTTTATATGTGTGGGTTTTTTCTGTGCTCTCTGTCCTCTTCTACTGGTGTCCTGGTCACTCCCTCCTCCAGTGACATATTGTGTTCATTATACTTTTATTATGACATGACACATGATCAAAAAGTTCCTTATCATGTTTTTTCTAAAGGTCTTTTTTTCCATAAGAAAAAATAGTTAAGTGTAGCAGGTTTTTTTCTTCGTAGAGGATCCCTGATGTATGATGGTTCAACTTGTGATTCTGAATGTTATGATGGTGTGAAAGTGATATGCATTCAGTCAAACTATAGTTTGCATTTTGATCTTTCTCCAGATTGTGACATGTGGCATCATCCTCTCATAGCACCAGGCAGCAGCATGGAGCCATAGGTCCCATGAGATCACGAGGGTGACCAACTGTCACTCTACACTCTACTATGTTGCTAAGGGATATTTCAGATAGGTGAGATATGATAAATACATTCTCAACTGACCACGTTTTAAAGCGTACATGCGTTTATCTGAATGAAACTATTCTGTAGAGAAGTAACATCTATATATTCAGCTTTATGTTTTGAGAGCTGTGCCCTACGCAAGATTACATAAATGTTGGAAGCACAATGTATGAATAGATGATAGCTTCCCTGCTTCTCCACATCTTAAATACCTGGGTCTTTGCTTATATTTCCAATATTTATCTATGTTAACAAATAATTGGTGGAAAGAGCTCTAGAATGAGGAGCTGGAAGAAAGAGAGGTAGGAAAAACAAACTCTAGTAAAATGAAAAAGTGCATCCACAGGAGAAGGGCAGAGCGAAGGGATATGGAACCATGGATTCTTAGTTTCATAATGTTTTGGTTGGGAGTTTAAGGGTGAAATAAAGACAGAATTTTGTAGCTACCAGCTGCTGTACATGTAGGGGACATACAGAATGGCAGGCATGGAGAGGGAATGTTTTAAATGTTTTGTGATTCATTAAGAATGTAGTTCTCTCATACATGTGTATACTGTCACTACAACAGCCCACTAGTGTTTCCTGAACAGAGTAAAGATTTAAACTTCTTTCAATTGTATTTTTCTCTATGGAATATATTTGACTGGTTTTCAATGTTAAGATTCAACTACAAAGTGTCTTACTTTTCTGGCCGGAGGGTTAGCTCAGTGGTTCCGGTGCCTGCCTCGCAAATGCAAGGTCCTGAGTTCAATCCCCGGTGACCACATACAATGCTGGGCGTGGACACTCACGTCCACCGGCAATCAATACCGCATACCACAGTGCCCAGTGTGGTGGCTCACGCCTGTAATCCCAGCACTCGGGAGGCAGAGACAGGCGGATTGCTGAGTTCGAGTCTTGCCTGGGCTACATAGTGAGCTCAGAGCCAGCCTGAACTACAAAGCGAGACCCTGTCTCAAAAAAAAAAAAAAAGTGTCTTACTTTTCTTTTGGATAAACAAATATTTGCCTGTTTGTTTTTATTTCTTTCACAATTCAGCTTATAATTTAATAGCTAACAGTTGCATATAGAATAAGATAGATGTCCCTCACATGCCTGTGCCACAGCCCCTGGTTGTTCCACTGCAGAGGCACTTTGTGTGGCTAGTTTCTTAGGTAACCATCCAGAGAGACACTGTAGAAACTCTGTGTGGACTTTATAATCTCTCCACCTCTTTTTTCCATATAGATGTGGACACCATCATGTGAAATGTTCTATACTCTGATTTTGTCCCCACATAAGACTATTTGGAGATCATTCCTTATGAGTATGTGAAGATCTTCCTTATTACTTTAACAATAGCATAATATTTTATTGTATGAGCACACAAAAAAGTATTCAGTCCTCTTTGGAGGGTCTTTATGTTTTTCCAGAATTTTACTGCTATAACTGGTATATTGAACAATCATCATGATTCATAACATCAATACAAGGTTAGAGATTTCTTCTATCATTCCTTTAAAACTCTTTCTTCAAGGTAGCACTCCCTTCCTTTGTTTAAAAATGCTGGCTGTTCTCGTGAGTTTTCATTTTCCATCAAAAACATGGCCTTCATTCAGAAATCACCACATCTATTCCTGAGTAATAAACTGAAACATTGAACTTGATGTGGTCTTTCTCTTCTCTCCTCTGAACACTGGAAGGAAGCCTAAAATGAGGAAGGGCCTTGTTCTTCTTCTTCTCTTGCCTTTCTTACTTCCTGCACTCGTGGCTAATTCATTGCTCAAGAGCATCAAAATAAAGGGACCCAGAATGAGCAAGGATATATGAAGGCATGAAGGTTGTTGTTGCTTGACCAGTTGGTCTTCAGTTCTCTTCTTTGACAGATGCTTCATTTCACTTCTCTCTTGGGGGGGGGGGTGCTTTCTGGAACTGTAGAGGGTCCCTCTTCCTCAAAGTTCTCCTGACCTGTTTCTGTTGGTCCTTTGGGACTCCCTCCTGGGTGTGAACACATGGGTGTACCCTCAGCCTTGTTCAATCAAATTCTTGCCCCTCAGGGCAGATCTATTGAACCAGATTCAGAGGAACTTCAAATGGGTCCTCTTTGGGGCATGTGGCCCATATGTGGCCTTGGAAACAATCTAGTTTCCCTGGGCCTAATGGCTTTCTCCCACCACATCAGTGACCACTAGGCGATGCCACCAAAACTGCGAGACAGCCTTTCTCTGTCTCCGGGTTTCTCAGGACAGTCAGCCCTGGCCACTGGCCAGGTCAGCACCTTTAGATGTGCAGCAGTTTTCTCCAGCTTCCACTGCTGCAAATGCCTCTCACAATTTTCCAAGAGGTTCCTCGAGGTCCTGCTTTTTAGTTTTTTTCATGGTAACCTCTACTATTTCTTCCCAAGAGATGGGCTAATGACCCAGAAAGCCAACAGTTCCCTCTAAAGAATCATCTTCCCAAACCACCCACCCTTTCAATGTCTGACCTTGTTTTCATCCTTGATCTAGTTGAGTTGTCCAAGAATCAGATTTGAGGCCAAATTCCTCAGTTGGTTTGTGGTGGTAGGGGGAGGGGCCTATGGCACACTCCAGTTCTTTGAGCCAAGCAGAATTTCCTTCTAATGTCTTGTTATGCTATCATAAATAATAGTGCCATGAATATTCCCATCCAAGGATATTTATCTGTGTCCAGTATATCCACATAAATTACCAGCAGAATTAATAGCAGAGGAATTGTGAGGCCAAAGTATTATGCATCTTTTCTTTTTAATAAATATTGCCAAATTGGCCTCCAAAGAGTTACACAAATTTGTTCATTACTGAAAAGTGTATAAATGCCTATTTATCAACTCCCTTGATTAGCTTCATATTTTGTATCTACCTGGATTTATTCTTAGACAAGTTGTATTAACTCCTCATATATTTCCTACTCCTAAATATATTACATAGTAAATTCACATTTCTTTACTGAATAAATTCAATCTTTCCTCACTGATTCAAAATGACACTTCTATCTTGCAATACATTCTTGAATATTTTTGAACTTTTTCTGAGCTTTCACTTTTGTTCCAACTGATCTGTTTTGTCTATTTCTGTGCAGTTCCATACGATTGTGATTATTGTAATGTTATTATACATTTTAATATCTGGTAGGGAAACGCCCATTTCATTACTCTCCTTTTCAAAACCTCCCTGGGTTTTCTCAAACTTTATTCTTCCAGCAATTTTTATAATAATTTTGTCTAGTTCTAAAAAATCCAGTATGGATTTTGATGAAGCTTACAAATAATTTGCAGCTTAATTTGTAGGAAATGGACAACTTCCCAGTATTAAATATTCTCAAATGAAAATACAATATTCTCTCCAGTTATTTAAAAGCTTTTATCACTCAAGCAAGATTTGTAATTTTATTTATAGTTTATTCCCATATATTTTTCTAAACTTAAATATATATTTGTATGATTTTATACTTGTTTACTATTATAATTATTTTTTCATTATGTTTTAGTTAATATTGATATAAAGAAATCTTCAATAGCTTATTATTTCTACCAATTTTTAGGTTATTTTTTGGTTATCTAAATTAGCAATCATATCTGTAAGCAATGATAGTACTATTAACTTATTCCAAGACTTATACTACTTATTTTCATTTTTTGTTTAATTCCCAAGGCCTCCATATCCACTATAAAGTTAAATTTTTAAAATATATATCTATGGATATATATTGTGATGACACTTGGCCAAATAAGTAATAGCATTTAGCTTCTTTGTCATAACTTCTGCACTTTTGTAATGTGTAAACATCAGTAAAGTCAGCAAAATGAATACTGCAACTTATTTGGGTCTATATTTCCATAGACAAAAATGAAAATCATATCTACTCTTCTGCTCCCAATGATGATGGATTAACAGGGATGGGGTTCAACTTTCACCCTGAATTAGAAATTGGCAAAAGTATGTGAAACAACTGTTTTCAGATATTGGAAAATAGACAGATTAGGATTGTAATGACTGAGAGGAGAAAGCAAATGAGGAGATCTCTATGATTGCACTGGATTCTATGGCATCTTCTGATCTACAAAATAGCAAATGGTATTCCAAGCTGGGGATGGTTGTCTGATGACAGTGAAATTGGAGGTCAGGAGCCTGAGCCAACCAAATTGTGAGGAGAATTACTAGTTAAATTAAGCTACTTAGCATAAGCACTTGGGATACATGGATAAAGGTGGTTGGGAGTCTTTGATGAATACTAAGATGATTATATGAAGAGTCAGAGTCTGCAAGGCTGTTAAGAACCCATGAGATAAACAGTTTGAAGAGTAACTAGAGCTGGCAGAGTTCTTACTAAGTACGCAGAGCACTTGGTAGAGAACCTAGAGGAATCACATCTCAGTAATAGGGCTAAGTTAGCCCTCCAGTCAGGGCCAATGAGGAAAATGCTTCAAATGAAGGCTTGAAAGGCTCAAACTAAACTACTAATAACTCAATTGCCTAGTAAAAATGAAGCCCAATACAGTTAGAAGAACAAAAATCCAGACTCAATTACTTATCATTGACCATATTCAACCTGTAAAAATAAGACACAGACAATTTATAAAGAAAATAATGAAAATAAAACAAGATGCAGAAAATTTAACCCATAACCAGAAAAAAGGTATCCAATAGAGAGAGTCCTAGTCGGTATAGATAATGTAATTTTCAAAGCTTATTTATTATTTAAACAGTTATTTATGAATATATTCAAGAATTCAAGGGGGCCGGAGGGTTAGCTCAGTGGTTCCGGCGCCTGCCTTGAAAGCTCAAGGTCCTGAGTTCGATCCCTGGTAACCACATATAATGCTGGGCGTGGAAACACGCCCACCAGCAATCAACACCGCATACCACAGTGCCGGAAGTGGTGGCTCATGCCTGTAATCCCAGCACTCGGGAGGCAGAGGCAGGAGGATTGCTGAGTTCGTGGCTGCTTGCCTGGGCACCATAGTGAGCTCAGGGCCAGCCTGAACTACAAAGCGAGACCCTGTCTCAAAAAGCAGAAAAAAAAAAAAAAAAAAGAATTCAAGAAGAAACATGGGCATAGATGAAAATGGTGTGCACCCACACAAGCACACAGACATAATATACATCATACATAAATACATATTTATATGCATGTATGTGTAAAACACACACATATCTTAAATGGAAGTTTTACTGGATGGAATCAATATATTACAAATAATAGAGGAAAAATTAGTAAACTTGAAAATACAATAATGGAAGGCTATAAAAATGAGCAAAAAGAAAATAGACTGTGGCAATAAGAAGTTCCAGTGATCTGTGAAGCACCATTAAAGAAAAAGGTGCATAAGCCCATTTGTTATTAGAATCTCAGAAGGAAAAAAGAGAAAGGAATAAAAGCATTCAAAGAGATCAAAACTAAAAAGTTTCTAAATTTCATGAAAATTACAAACCCACAGATCCAGGCAGGACAAAAAAACCCCAAGAAAAAGAAATACAAAGATAACCACATTGTTATAAAATTTCTGACATTGCATATTAAACAAAATCTTACAATAGACAGTAGAAAAGATACATTACATAGAGACAAAGATAACCAATATCACAGATGTATAGTCATTGACTATGTTAGCCAATAAACAATAGAATATCTTTAAAGTGCTGAAGATATCAACCAAGAATTTTAAGTATGGTGAATATTATAAAGTAAAATGTTAAGTAAAATTAAATCACCTTTAGACAAGAGCTGAAACAATCTATAAAATCTCACTAGATGAAATGTTAAAGTGGTTCAAATGGAAAGAAAATTATACCAGGTGTAAAGTTGCTGCCTACACCAAAGAATAGAGAACACTTAAATGGGTAAACATGTGAGTAAATAAAAAGATTTTTTTCTAATTTAAAAAAATTTATTTAAAAAACAATAGATTGTGCTGGGTGTGGTGGCTCACGCCTGTAATCCCAGCACTCAGGAGGCAGAGACAGGAGGATTGCTGAGTTCGAGGCTTGCCTGGGCTACATAGTGAGCTCAGGGCCAGCCTGAACTATAAAGAGAGACAAAAACAAAAACAAAAAAAACAATAGATTGTTTAAGTTAAAAGGAAATAAATAATGCATTATGGGTTTGTAGCTTATAAGGAATAAAATATATGATAACATTAGTACAAGAATGGGGAAAGAAGTATACTGTGAAGTTCTACATGGTACATGTACAATTTATAAGAATAAAATAAACATATCTAATAAACCAGTAATGAAGATAAAGCGAATCATAAATGGATGATTACCTGAAAACAGGAAAAAAAACACATAAATGTGATAAATAGAAAACAAACAGCGATGGCAGTTTTATATATTACTATATTTATACTGCAGTAGGTGTAAATGTTCTAAACTAGAAATTGAAAAACTTTCTCTGCAAAGGTTCATTCAGTTTATAAATGTTTTAGGTTTTTGTGGGTTATCTGATGTTTGTGAAAGCTATCCAACTCTGATATTGTGGTACCAAAACAGCCATAGACAACACCTAAATGAATGGTATTTGTTCACAAGATGCAATGTATGAATTATTAGTCTAAACACTTCAACTCAAAGGTGGAGATATTTGCATAGAAAAGCAAGGCTAGCTATGTCACCCATTTTAAATACAAATTTATAGCTTGATGAAAAGTTAAAACATGGAAAAAGATATACCACACGAACACAAGAAAGGTGGAGTAGCTATTTTGATCTCAAGGTTAACTCAAGAACAAATGATATCAGAGATAAAAGATATTTCTTAATGATGAAAGGTTAAATTCATCAAAAAGATGGCAATCGTGGGCTAGAGATTCAGCTCAGTGGTTCCAGCACCTGCCTCACAAGCGCAAGGTCCTGAGTTCGATCCCAGGTAACCACATACAATGCTGGGTGTGGAGACTCATGCCCGCCCACCAGCAATCAATACCACATACCACAGTGCCGGGCATGGTGGCTCATGCCTGTAATCCCAGCACTCAGGAGGCAGAGACAGGAGGATTGCTGAGTTTGAGGCTTGCCTGGGCTACATAGTGAGCTCAGGGACAGCCTGAACTACAAAAGCAAGACCCTGTCTCAAAAAAAAAAAAAAAAAAAAAAAGATGGCAGTTGTAAATGTGCCTGCTTCCAACAAGAGATTAGCATGACAGCATCCCTTGTGGCTTCCCTGCCACCGCAAAACATGCACATGAATGGCCTCACAGTATGAGGCACACCTACCTCATTGCATACATTCTAGCCACACCATGTCTAGGATTCAATAAGAGATTACTACAAGATATACAAAAGTAATGTTTGTTTGGTTTTGGTTCTGGTTTTTTCTGTATCAGGGATCCAAATCAGGATCTTGTGCTTGCCAGACAGGTGTAGAGCCACTCAGCTACATCCCCAGCACTACAAGAGTAATTTAAAAAAAAGAAAAGATCCAGAAAGAACTAGATCCAGAAATGACTTAGATGATAGAACAATCAAAAAGGAATCTTAAAACAATTGATATGTTAAAGGAACTAGTAATAAAAAGGTGAGCAACATGCTTGAATATATGGAGAACTTAAATACAAAGACAAAAACTTTTAAAAAGTCAAATGAAAATCTTAGGGTGAAAAACATCATATTAAATATAGAGAATTTTTGTGATGGTTTACCAGCAGACTAGACACAAGTCAGAAAAGAATCATTGCACCTGAAATTTTCCAAACTGAAGCACAGAGAAAGATATTTTAAATCAAACGTTTCCAAAATCTACAGGAGAATATCAAACTGGAATTCTAGAAAAAAAGAAAAAGAACTTTGATGAAAAAAATATTTACATAGGACCTGACAAGTTTTCCAAAATTATGTAAGGACAATATACCATAGATTTATGAAGCTCAGGGGAAAAGTACAAAACAAACAAAAACAACAATAGCAAAACACTAAATAAAACCTGAACATACAAACTATTCAAACCTTCAGATTTTCTCTGTGACCTATTATTTCAATGACATTTCAATAAAAATCCACTGGATTGTTTTTCTTTGATACAAATTTATGTGCCAACCCCAGAATTTATATTAAAAAGTAGGCTAGAATGGTTAAAATAATTTTATATAAAACAAAGTTGAAATTCTTATGCTACCTGATTATGAGATCATTTATTACAGAGCTACAGTACGCTCAACTTTACTTGCACAAAGGTAGATGTTTGAAAGATTAATGCAACAGAAGACAGTTCAGTCATATGTTTAGTTAACTGATTGTTTATAATAAATCAAAGACAATCACTTTTATTAGAAAAAGTTTTTCTCCAATTGTTCATCAATATGCAAAAAATGAACTTTGGTCTGTGTCTCATCTCTCACACCACACAAAAGTTAACTCAAAATATACCATAGAGGGCCGGAGATTTAGCTCAGTGGTTCCGGCGCCTGCCTCGCAAGCACAAGGTCCTGAGTTCAATCCCCGGTAACCACATACAATGCTGGGCATGGAGACTCATGGCCACCAGCCATCAATACCACATACCACAGTGCCGGGCATGGTGGCTCACGCCTGTAATCCCAGCACTCGGGAGGCAGAGGCAGGAGGATTGCTGAGCTCAAGGCTTGCCTGGGCTACAGAGTGAGCTCAGGGCCAGCCTGAACTACAAAGCGAGACCCTGTCTCAAAAAAAAAAAAAAAATACCATAGACGTAAATGTAGACATTAAAACTTTAAAGTTTACTTTGGAAGAAATCTTTACAACTGCTGATTGGAGAACGTTTTTATCTATCACTTTAAAAAGAGTACTCTATAAAAGAGAAATCTGACAAGTTGGCCTTTATCAAAATTTAAAATTCTATACTTCAGAATATACATTGAAGAAAATAAAAATCTAAGACACAACTGGTAGAAAATTCTTACAAAAGGTGTAAATATTAAAGCAATTGTATCCATAATATATAAGGGATTTTTATAACAATAATAAGCATTCAGTTAACCTAAATTAAAAATGTTCAAATGACTTAAACATTTAACCAAATAAGATATAGAGATAGCAAATAAATGCATTAAAGAGTGCTCAACACTAGTAATAACCTGGAAAATCTAAGTTAAAACTATAATGTGAAATCATTATACCACTATTGAAATAGCTGAAGTCTAAACATGATTGGTAATGCTAAGTACTAGTGAACTTTTGGACACTGATGGTAAAAATACAGGTTAGTACTGCCTCTCAGGAAAGGGGTTTGGGGGGGTCTTATCAATTTAAACTTATACTTGTATATCCACATCACATGAAATGTGATAAAAATATATGGGAGATGTTACTGCACAACTTCTGACTCTTCTCCAAAGTCAAAATAGCTGTAAAATGTAAACGTTTTGAACTGATTAAAGGTATTAAGGTAGCACAGTTAAAGACATTCAGAAAAGAGGACTTCCGGAACCACTTCCAAAAGTGGCAAGACTCACCAGCTAAATATGATCAAAGCAAGAGGGAGCAAATTGAGGAGGGTTCATGGCAACACATTTTCTAATAAGTTTCTCTTTTATTTTATCACCCCTCATATTGGAGCGAAAAATCCTACTCCTAAAACTTTACAGGAGAATAGAAACACATGTTCATGCAATGGCCAGTATGGAAATTTTTAGGAACTTTGTTCAGAATAGCTTCAATTGGAAAAAACTCAAAAGTTTATTAACTAGTTAATATATCAGCAAATTATATCACGTCCATATAGTAGAATATTACACAGCAGTAAAAAGGAAACCAGTATTGATATATGCACAATGAATCCCAAAAGCAGTATTCAAAGTGAAAAAACAAGTCACAAAAATCTACATTAATTCCATTAATCTGTCTTTCTAGAAGAAGCAAAATGGTAGAAAAGTCCTCTAGTGTTCCCCCACATTCACAAAGATAAATTATTCTCCAAATTAATTTCTTTGGTGCAAGTAAATGTATGCATCAACCAAACTTGCATGGGGAAATTCCCTGACCAAGTTTTATTGTTTTGACATATGAAAGGATGTTCTGCACAGTGTTACTTATAATAGGCATTTAAAATAAAAGATTGGGTGAATAACTTATGGCAAGAAAAAAGCCATTCAATCATGCTCTTGGGAGTATTAATGACATGGGGGGATACTTATGTCATAGGCGTGTAAGAGGAGAAGATAGAATAAAAGCAGAAACACTAATGGCTGACAACTATTTAGTGTCTACCACTTGGCACTCCTCTAGGGAGTTTGTGTGTATTATCTTGTTCAATCCTAGCAGCTCGCATATCTTTGCCATTTTCAATCTGAGATGAGGAAACGGAGATTTAGGAAATCCATGGGACGTGCCAGGAAGTCAGGGAGCAAGGATGTCAACTCATGTTACACAGTCTACTAGATGCAAAGCTCCAACCATGGCAGGTACTGTCTCCATATTGCATGGCTCTAAATCTGTATTCTAACACACACACACACACACACACACTCACACACACTCACACACACACACACACACAGCCATAGCTGTGGAAGCAACTATATCACAAAGCTACCATCTGGGCAGAGGGGAAAGGTAGCTTTTATTTTATCTTGCTTCTCCACACTTTTAAGATCAGTACAAAACCAAAAGAGTATTTTTAATAATGAAGAAGTTAAAGGATACATGTGATTTGGACAGCTAAAGACACTGTCTTGTCTGAAAAGTTGCCTCCTGGTGAGACCTCGGCCTAGTCCTGCAAATGCTAGCGTGACCCTCAGAGGAACCTTGCACCGCCCCTGGCTCTCCCCTGCCCTCCTGGTCGCCCCACCTCAGAGGTCTAGGATGAACACAGGCGCTGTCTCCAGAGAAAAGCCTTCCCGCAGCCCCTGCCAGGCGTCCTGGACCGCCGCCCGAGGGAGTCTGGGAGCTTCCAGCTCCCCCCAGTCAGTTGGACGCAGGCAGCCCTGCCCGGGTCTTTAGCTGGGCGCCGGCGGGGAGAGCCAGGTCTCCTTCCCTTGGAGTGGGCTGAGCATGGCGGAGGATGGGCAGCCATGGGGCGGTGGTGGCAAAAGGTAGCAGAAATAGAAAAGACCTGTTTGATTAAGCCACGTCTTTCCTCCCCAGATCCCCTCTTTTCTCCCTGGGCTGTATTCAAACCCCATTGCATTTGGAGGAAAATCCAACCCATGTGTTTCTGATTCATTTACACTTAACTCATCAAAATCCTGTTTTGAAAGAGGCCATTGGATGGTCTACAAAGTCTGAGCACAGCTCCCCGCTGCTGCGGGCTGGTGATGGACTCACCAAATACCCCTTCTAATCCACCAGGCCTGCTGGCAGACTCTGTCCCACAGTGCAGGCTGGCTAAGTGTCTGCTCCCTGGCCTGGGCCCTGCAGACCCCGTCCTCACTCTTTCTGCCTTTAAGGGAGCTCCTGGACAGTTCACAAGGGCCTGAGAAGACCAGATCGCCCCCAAGGGCACAAAGGGCATCACTCTGCCTGGGCAGGGCTGGGTTTGAACAAATCTGGAAAGGCGTTGCTGAACCCAAGGAAGAGCTAATAGTGAGAGCCTGGGCTCCACAGTGCAGTGCAGGGCCACAGTGGGGTACTGTGCTCACCTCAGAGGTAAGTGGGGGGCATGTAACGTGTCTTGTCACCCACCTGGAACCTGGAACTGAAACCTTTCCAATTTCTGGACCCTTGAGGTGAGGCTTTGAAAGATGAGCAGGATCTCTGGCAAGAGCAGGACACCTGGTTTCCACCTTTGGGGCCCACAGGTTTCCTTAGGTTTGTGTGAGGTGGTGCTTACTCTCAGCTACAGGCACACAGACAAGTCCTCCCAAGGAGACATTTGGAAATCATTAAGTCAAAATATAGTTGACTCAGACACAAAGCATGCCAGAGCTAGAAAAGACCTTAGAGAACTTCGCGGTCCAACCCCCTGGTTGCAGAACAATTCCCATGAGAGCCCCCTCCAGAAGGGCTCAGAGTAAGCCAAGTGCCTTCAGCTTACTGCTTTGGGAAGACAGGGGCGACCTGCAGGGATAGGGAAGGCTGAGCCCCCAAGCAAGGCCTGAGGTGAGACACATAGGAGCAGGCCTGGACTAGACAGTGAGACTCAGGCTTTTGCGTAACCATCACAGCTGCTCTGGGCCTCCTGGTAGCTTTCTTCTCTGCATTGTTCTCCTCTCCCTCTGGTTATCTGCAGGGGTGGGCTCTTCAGATCTGTCAAGGAGTGCATGTAATTAGGGACAGACAACAAATGGTGCCCTGTAGGGCACTGGGAGAAGACACCACAGGCTGGCTGAGACAGTGGGGAAGATGAATGGTAACAGATTTTGTGGGGTCCTTCAACCATAATGTTCAGAGAGGTTCAGAAATTTTTCCTATTTCACACAGCTATCACTGTTCACCTCAGAATCCAAATGTGTATCTGCCTGGCTCTAAAACCCAAAAAAATAGTTGAGGGATAAGTAGACAGAGGAAAAAGGTATGTAGAGAAGGCTCTGTGTTCAGTATTGTGCAAGGCTGCAAATCAAGGAAGCCAAAGAAGGAGATGGGTACAGAGTCTGAAAGGAGAGGGAAAGTATGGTTTACTTTAGAAGAGAGGAGAATGGCCAACAGAAGAATCCAGAGGGAGCCTGTGAGGACCAGCTACTCTGGGCGCTAATGGTACGCAGTGGTTGCACCCAGGAGCTACCAGCAGGTGGCAGTATTTCAGAACAAGAGGGGACTCAAGTAGGTTCAGACACTTGAGAAAGGACAATGCTGTGCTCTTACGTGCCTGTCACTGTGGGAAACAATTTATTCAGGGCATCTCACTAAATGATGACAACAGCCACATGTGATAGGTACCATTAACAGCCTCATTTTACACAAGAGAGGGTTTGATAACTCGCTCGAGCTGCAAGAAGCTCCGCGATTTTTAACTGGGCAGTCTGACTCCAAACCTAAACTCTACACAGATGTAACATCAGCTCAACCCATAAGTATACACACAATTTTCAGCATTCCTTAATCATTGCGTTGGTGCTAGACACTGAAAACGACCTAGATAACATCTCTGCTCACCACCTGCTTTGGTTCTGATGCCCTGTGGTCATAGCCTGAGTGCACCTGAGCCAACAGGTGGAGCTGAGGACTGAGCAGAATCCTCGGCACCGACTCGAGTCCTGGCTCTGTCACTCACAGACTGGGTGGGCTTAGGTTTGTGAACTGGTGTCGCAGGGCCTCAGGTTTTTCATCTGTCTATAACTGGGCATAATGTCAACCTCACGAGAATGAAATGAGAGAACACATGTGGAGCATTAGGCATGGAGGAGGTCATGTGCTTTACTGAAATGACAGCAAATATCAAACACAAGAGGGAAAGGAAGCCCAGAGCAGGGTGGCTGTAGTGCATTTCCAAGGCTGAGCTCCTTGGCTGACAGAGCAGGGTGTGGATCCCAGCCCAGGAGAAGAACTCTGACAAGGCGTGGAGACTTGACAGCCCGTGAGGCCTGTGGGAGCATGAGGGGTGGCGGGAGGAGCTCAGCGAGCCCCCTTAATCCCATGAACCAGGACACTGTGGTTTATTTCATGACTGCAAAGTAGAAACTTCTGAGCTAAATTTAAAAAAAGGAAGTCAGTGACTCAGAGCACTCCATCAGCGTGCTGTCATTCACCAAGCACCTCGTGGGTCTACTAAGTACCAAGCACTGAATGCTAGTTGGCGCAGCCTCGGCTTTTCTTCCTGCCACTTTGTAGTTCAGTCTCTGGAGCTGTTCAGAGCTGTGTTTTATCCCTTCATTTATTTAAATCCTTCACCATTAGCCCCACCCAGGCCCATGTCCCAGCCCCACCCAGCACATCTATGAGCAACCTGGTTCCCGTCAGAAGTTCCTCTGTGCTCTGCACAGTCTACTCCAATGGTGACTCCACCAAACACACACGGGGAACAGGGAGGAACACTGTCTCTGGCCCTGGGGGGATGAGTCATCTCGAGAGGATGCTGCCCCTCTACTTGAGGATGCCCTGCCTTAGGCGGAGCTTGGAAAAGGCAGAGTTGAGCATCACCGTGTGTCTCCAATGTCATCCGAAGGCACCCGGAGCTGCAGGGCCTAGGCCTCCTTCTCTCCACCTCTGCTTCTGACTTCTGAGTGTTCGGAAGCAGGGATATCCTCCCACTCTGCTCCAACACCGTGCCTCCCCACACCTGCCTCCCTCTTCTGGCCTTCCTTCTCAAGAGATGGTTGAAACAGAGCCTAGAGCATTTCAAGGTGGGCAGAGGTGATGGGAGGCGCGCCTGGTTCTGGTGTTATCTGCACGGAAGTGCATTCCTTCCTTAGATGCTCCCCACCCAAAACATCGTCTTTCATGCCATCAAACACACAGCTGGGCCTGGGGGAGGCCATGACAGGTGGGCCAGTAGGGGGTGAGATGGACGCTGAGGTTTCTCCCCATCCCCCAAATAAGACAGATATGTCCCCTCTGAACATGCTAGGGGAGATTATTTTAACAAGCACTTTTGTACCAGGAAATCAGTGTGTTTAACCTAACAAGCAAGGAACGGCCCAGCGGGGCCTATAAATCTAGTTCCCACCTATTAATTTTACGGCCTACATAAAGCAGTGTTGAAGTCCAAAGTATATGTGACCTAAAAAGGCATTGCTCATTCTGACACATATACGACGTGGCCAGGACTCGAACCCTGACCCTGACCCTCACTCCAGGAAGCCGGCTCCCAAGCCGCATAGGGTGCAGGGGCTTGTGCTGCAGATATATGCCCAGCCTCCTCCTGAAAGAACAGTGAGCTGGAGGACATAACTGTGGAACAGCTGGAAGATGTGACACCCCTGATACCAGGTTACTAGGGATCTGTTGTCCAGAGATCCCAATTGTCCCCAGGCTGCTGTGTGCTGGTCACTGCCTAAAGGCATCCAGATAGGAAGGAGGTCCAGCAGGGGCCAGAAACCAGGCTGCATTCAGACACCATCCAGGTATATCCAGATAGAGTAGGGCTATCCCTGCTCAGGGCAAAGACCTTTTTAAAAATCCACATGAAGGTACTATATGGATTAGCAGCAGCATTCACAGCTTCATTGGTTAAATCCCGTCCCCATTTACGTCTCCAAAAACTGATTCCCAAATTCAATGGCTCACTGAACCAAACAAATTATATAGCCTTCCCACTAAGGAAACCTAGGAAAATTGTTGACGTCGAACACTGAATGCTGATCCTTCCCCCACGAAGCCAAGCATGTTTTAATTGTTCCCCCCACCACATGATGACCACAATCAGGCCACTCTGGCCACTTCATAGCAACTATATTAGTCCCTACAGTCATAAGGACATGGACCACCCCGATACAATTGAACAATAGAGTCATGACACACACATGGTTGGACCCTTCAACCAAAGAAATAACCTAAAGGACCCAAATGTCAAAAACGCACTTGTTGCACCCGACTGGATGCTGAACCCCCAAATCCAAGTGCCTCTCTGTACTCAGTGTCTGCTGTGTGCTTTCCAGTCTCATGCCCTACCCTTCTCCACTTGGTCTGCCATGGTCTGACTTCTAGGGATTGCTTCTGCCTTCCTTGTCCTTGGCTTCTCATCCATCAGAGCTCTCAAATCAGAGGCCTGTTAGTGAGGAAAGGGAAATTATCTCCCCTGCTGAAACATACACTACCAAGTTTGTGTTTTATCTTGAAGGGTCATATGGAATTTGTGATCCATTATACATTTTATTATAAAAGTTTCCCTTAGGTTGGATTCCCCTATGTGAGGGCAAATCTGTTTACTTGGCCTGTGAACCCAGAATGTTCCACAGAAGAGTAGAGACAGGAGCTGGGGAAGGAAGGAAACCCACTTGGGGAACATTATGAGCAGGAGACTATGAAGAAATGGGGTGCAGTCCTTCTAAGGACCTGAAGCTAGTGTGTTTATCTTCTACTTTCTGCCTATTGTGAGTTGGGCTATCACTAGGGATATTATCTTACCTAAGGCCTCTGTGGTACAGACTGAATCTGTTGCCACTGACAATGCTCAACCCTCTCCATAGAGCTGAGGTGCTACAGCAAAAAGCTGTGGGGACATAGGCAGGGGAATGAGTAGTCACATGTGCTATAGTGTTTTCACCCAAATTGTCAGGTAAATCTGCCTCCTGATTTCTGGCTTCTGAATTCTTGTAGAAGCTTGGTTTAAGAAGTCTATGTTCAGAACTCTCCACTTCAAACAAGGTCCAAAATTCCCACAAACTCCCTTTCCCCCAACTCCTGACCTATTTTTCTCCCTCTTGGTCACACTTTGAACTCGAAATCCTGAAACCGCACTGCATGTGGAATCCATGGCACACGTCCCTTGCTGATTTCAGCTCAACTTGCAAGTGTCTGTTTTGAGGCATCCTTCCTTTATGAGCACTCTCTGAGGG
This sequence comes from Thryonomys swinderianus, assembly GCA_004025085.1. NCBI lineage: Eukaryota > Metazoa > Chordata > Mammalia > Rodentia > Thryonomyidae > Thryonomys > Thryonomys swinderianus. Next base: position 29,885 of record PVIC010006383.1, read on the forward strand.
ACGATTCTCAACCACATCTACCTACTAACTCCTCCAACTGAAACTTAAAATGACCAACTAATCCCCAAACACACAGGGAGCCCTCCAAAGATGGCTGTCCCCCAACACTCAATCCTAATAACACAATGAGGAAATTCTCCCATGCTACAGCTTCAACTATATCTGGAATCTTCAATGACAAGTGATCCTAGAACACACTGATGCCCTAATTCCAACCATACATTGCTGCCTAAGTTCCATCCCTAGCCACACATCGACAAGAGATACAACCTCCCTGGGGTATTTAGCCCAGCCACATGTTTATCGCTGAACTCAGTCACACATGGCGATACCCCAACCCTTAACACACACTGGGTCCAAACAGCACACAGGCTAACCCTCTCTGCTCCACCAGACACTGATCCACTGAACCCCAGAGGGTGCTCACTGCCAGCTTTCCAACCACATACTGACCCGGATCCCAATAACTGTCTGTCATTCCCATCTCAAGCCTCACACAGATTCTCACCACCCAATTAAAGCCACTAGCATGGATGCCCTAAACTAAACACTCACTGATTCCATTAACCTCAACTAAACAATGACCTCAATCCCAACTACCCCAAGACCAGGCAGTATGATTCAAAAGCAAAGCTATACCCTTAACCCTAGAACATCACCCACACTCAGTCCTAACCAAAAGCTGACCCACCAAACTTAACTTCAGAGTGACCTTGTCTCAAGATTTCACTGACCTTCATGCCACACCCCACCCCCACCAGCTCAAATGTATTCACCAATGATGCCTCAAAGTCAAAGGCCAACTAATGACAAACCTAACTGCAAGCTGAATGGGTGGCTTGTGCCAGAGCTCACTTCTCCTTCATGCAGAGAAGCATTCAGAGGACTGCCCAAGCCCGCGTGCTGCTCATGGATCTCCAGCCATGCAGGGCCTTTAATCCTACACACACACCAATTTACTACTAAATTTCTTCCAACCCAGTTTCACTCTGTTCCGTTCAACCTTCCCCAACAGGAAAAGGCTGAAAATTTCATCCTCAAAGACACCACTAAACTTTAGTCACAGCCCTATTCTGTAACAAAACCTCACCCAAGTTCCTGGAACCCCATGTATATCCACACACCAACATAATACTCAGAGAGGTGCATCTCCAGTGTCAGGTGGGCAGCAGAGCCCAATTAAAGGTCAGAAGTAGCCTGGCTTGACACTCTTTTTCTATGTCCTATCTTTACAACTTTGGGAAAGGCCCCAGCACTGGGACAACTCAGGGACATCCCTCTTTTTGTGATAGCTCTATCTTGACTAGTAACTTCCTCTCTAACAAATGACCTCTTCCATAGGTATAGTTTCCTTGTAGCAGGTTTAGGTCTCCAGGAAATCATCTTCCTCACCTACACTGAGTTGGATCAGACCTGGCTGTTCAGGGTATAGGATACAGAAGTTAAAAGCCTGAGTAATTGTTCTGCTCAGTTATCTATGAGCTGTGTGATCTTGACTGGTCACTTCACCTCTCTGGTATTTCTGTGTTTTTATACATACAATAAGTCCCCAACTTATAAATGAGTTCCATTCTAGGAAAGCGCTTGTAAGTTGAATTCATTTCTAAGTCTGACAGAACCTGTGGAGGTTCAAACCTTGAATGTTCATGTCAGGGACTTACTGTATTAGGAACTAGGAAACTACCCTCATGGCATCATGCTCACTCACTGACCCTTTGTCTGTGGTTGCCTTTGGCCCATAATCAGGGAAAATAGTTTCAAAAGAAACTACAAGGGGCTCACAACTGAAAATATTTACTCTTTGTTCCTTACGGAAAAGTTGCCTCTTCCTCCTTCGTTATACCTTCACCAATTCCTCTCAGAGCTTACTCTCACTGGAGGATTCTGTGGAAAGCCTTGGATACAGGGTACTTCCCTTCCTTTTCTGGACTTCTCCAAGAAGATGCACCCTAAACGTGCTCCTTGTTCACCGTAATGGCAGTAAATCTGCAATTGCTCCCCACCCCGAGCCCACTAAGCAAGGCTTGAAAATCACAGAGCCAGAGACAAAGGCTCAGGGCTTGGGTAGCAAAATTGGGATGCCCCAGCCTCTCTGTTTATTATGGAAGTTCTTCAAAAATTATTGCTTTTGTTTATTGAAACCCAACCCCCATGGCACGCACCATCCTTGGCCTTGGGCCCAGACCTGCCCAGGCCCCAGTCTGCCAGTCCTAGCCAAGAAGGGAGGGGGGTGGAGGGAGACCTAGCCAGGCCCCATTCCAGAGTCGCTTGCTTATAGCCTAAGGCACCCCAGCCCCTCCCTTCTTAACGTCTTGCTTACAAGACAGCATTTGGAGACAATTTCTCATCAGACCTTCTTGTAAACATCCTCCTGGATGAAGAAAGCCCGAAGGAGCCCTTATTAGAAACACCTGTAGCAGTCGGCAGTCTTGGTGAATGACAGCTTGCAGAGCCACGACGGCCCCCTGCCAACCCGAGCTGGTGAAGTCGGTGGGATAGGAGATGTGAGGAGGTTTGAGTGAAAGCCGTCTCTTCCCTCCCGTCACTTTCCCCAGTTCCTCAGCGTCACTGAGGTAGGGCCCTTCCCATCAAGGTGCCCAGGAGGTTGTATGGACTGGGACCCTCACTGGTCAGTTTTTGCAGTACCTCAAATCCCTCCGTTAGTCACCTCTTAGACTTACAGTCCTTTTCACGTTATTTAATAAGAAGCCAGCCACCCTTTTCTTTTTCATAGCAATGCTGTCATACTGCATTTCTTCAGTATTATCTAGGTTTACACCTGGGCAAAGGCACACAGGACAGGGTCCCTGCAAGGAATCTCAGACGGGAAATAACCAAGGCACACCAGCACTGTTACAGAACACTGCTGGCCACAACCTCTGTGACAGGGCGACTTCAAGTCATCTCTACTGCACCAATCAAACATTTAGTTGGTGCTGATCCAAATCTCAACTTTGCTAAAAGCAGCAGGAAGAGAAAGGAAAGAGGAGGAACTGCTGAAATTGACTATGAACCCCTAAGATAGCACTGCTTGTATCATGGGCATTCTATCATGGGTCTTTGTTAGAAATTTCTAGTACACCATACACACCTGCCATGCTCCCCTGGAACTTTTAGCTAAGCACCTGACCTGCTTTCTGGTTTCCTGTTTGAAACATCTCTCACCATTTTCCTGCTACTCAAGGGGGGCAGTTTCGACAGGCCTGCTCTGGGGACGCACCCAGGGAGCTTCTTTTGCTTCTGGGGAGGCAGATCCACCTAAAGTGACCTGCATAGTTCTGCACAGGTGCAGAGGTCCCTTGGGATGGGACTGAGACCGCCCAGCTCCATGCCCTGCTCACCCTTGGCCTTCCAGCAGGCCACCTTGCCGTCACAACTGTGGGGGAGACTCAGAGTCCCTGGAAGGGAACCTACCTTTCTTGAGTTGGGCAGAGAGAGGGAGCACAAGGCTCCATGAAATAAATTAGTGAAATCTCAGTTCCGATAAATCCAGTTTCTTTAAGGAAAAAAAAAAAAAGCAACTGGTAGGAAAAGAAAATGTAATTTATGCCCATTGAAAGGAGGCCAGGTTTAAATTGATGAAGTCTCCTGTTTATGTAATAAATCCATTTCCATTCATGTCACCAATATATTTATCCACACATCCTGGTCCAAGTCAAATCTTCATTATTTTATTATTCAACAGGGGGCAGAGGGGAGGGCAGGGGAACAGAGTTCTGTGTCGAATTAATAAAGTCTCACTCTCTCCCCCAGATCCCTCCTCACACAGGGACAATTTATTCCTAAGAAGAAGGCAGAAGAACTGGATGCAATTTATGTGCTTTGAAAGAGACCCAAACGTAATTAGGCAAAGTCTCAAGTTCACCGAGAAATAAATCCCAGAGAAAGTAGCCGGGGGTAAAATTTACGTTCCCTGAAAGTCTGAAAGCCTCTCCTACGTGGAGCCCGCCCCTCCCCCAGGCCACCATGCTTGGTTCCCCAAGCCTGCCAGGCCCGAGGCTTCTCTCTGACATCTCTACTTCCTGGGAGGCTTCCCATAGTGAAGGAAGAGAGGTACACCTCTCTCTGCAGGTCCCCCAGGGACTGCCAGCCCTGCTTTTGTGTCTCTTCCCTGGACACATGTTCCCACCCTGCAAGGAAGCCACTGTCCTCAGGCGATCTGATAAGCCTGTGTGAAAAGGGGTTAGGAGCAGCATTGTGACACCATGAGACAATTTAATCTGCAGGGTGTGTGCCCAAAGAAATGAAGAATGCCCAGGCTCACCTTTGCCTCCTTGGCTAGTCAGAGGACTTCTGGAGTGAGGCAGTTTCTCCAAGGAAAGCCAGGCCCCCTAGGGGCCCAGGGGACCTCCCTTTGCTCTGGTACTGCCCTGCTTGCTTGGCTCATTTGAGAGTGAGGGTCCTGGGGAGGTGCGGCTCTTCCCAGGACGTGGGGCACTGCGTAATTGGGTGAGGGTCACTCAGTACTAAAAACATAGATGGAGTTGAAGAATCCAGACAGGCTGGGGTGGAAGGCAGTGGTCACAGTGGCTCCACTGCTGAGCAGGTGCCAGTAAGTAGAGGGTACTGTATAACTGTCCGCCCCTGTGGGAAGCACAGGCGCTATGGGAGACCTCAGGTGGAGGTTAAGTCCCACCTCCTATTCTCTCCTCCATCTACCAAACAAATGCCCCAAATACAGCCCGGTGTGGCCATGAGTGTGAACAGGCCCCTGGCTGAGTTTGCCCTGAGCAAGGGGCTTTGGAACATAGCCATCAGCTGCAAATCTGCCCTGACCCAGGATCACATGGGACCATCACCCCAGTCCAGCTGTGCTTCAGAGCCTCCTGCCACAGAGACAGGCTCATGGTCTGTCCTGCCGCAAGCAGCAACTGCTCCCAGCAATTCGATGCAAAAGTACTCCTTCAGGGGCTAGAAGGGGATGATGAGGCCTGACCAAACCTTGGCCAGATAGAAAGGGCAGATGTGATACACACTAAGTAGAAAAGCCAGCAGCCCTGCTCCAAAGTGGAAGAGAAGTTGGGGAAAGCATCCAGGTTTCTTGTTTGAGCAACTAAGTGACTCCTGATGCCATGGGCAGTACTGGAGGAAAAGGAGCTGGGGGGATAGAAGAGCAGGGATAAGGTGAATTAAGCTTTGGGCAAGTGAGTTGGCTGAGACCTCGCCACGGTCTAGGGAAATTGTCCAGTGGCAACATGGCCAGGTGATCAGTGGCAGCACCTGGGAATTGTCAGTGCACAGGTGGTCACTAATGCCAGGCCACAGTGTGCGTACTCAGGGAGCATGTGGAAGGAGCAGAGCGTGGCATGGGGCTGAAAGGGTCAACACCACAGGTCACCACAGGATGAAGTGCCTGTGAGGACTTGGGGGAGGCATGGTTGGAGGAGGGCTATCAAGTGAGAGGGCCATCAAGAAAAGGGACAAGCCCGACAGCATCCAGTGCTGAGAGGTCAGTACCCTGAAGCTTGAGATGCTGGCTGGCATCGCTGGCGGTGGGGGAGGCCTTGTTGCTGGCCTTGGCAAGAGCGCTTTTGGTGCAATTAGAACATAAGAGAGGCCAGGCCTCAGCAGACAGGGGAGAGTGCAGGGCTCTGTGTGTCAGGAAAGGAGAGGATGCTTGCTGTGAAGCCCAGGGGACAGTAGGACTGTAGGGATGGGATTAGCTACTGGAGCACGTTCCCAGACTTCTCTGATCTGACCGTTTGTGTTCCTCCAAAATTCATATGTTAAAACCATATCCCCCGTGTGGTGGTATTAGGAGGTAAGGCCTCTGGGAAGTGGGATTAAGTCATGAAACCAGAGCCAGAGTTCATGAAAGAGATTTGTGCCCCTATAAAAGAGGCCCTCAGGGAACCCCCTTGCCTCTCCACCGTGGAAGGATCCAGCAAAAAGGTGCTACCTATGAGCCAGGAAATAGCTCTTAGCAGACACTGAACTGACCAGAGCTTTTGCCCTTAGACTCCCCGGGCTCCAGAGTTGTAACAAATAAACTTCTGAGAGCTATAGTCTGCCTAGTTCATGACAGTTTTTTTTTTTTTTTTAAACAGCCAGAAGGGACTAAGACAGGACAAGGAATGATGACCCAAGAGACAGCCCTGGTTCAGAGTCTCAGAGAAGGAACCAGAAGGCTGATTCCCAGAGAAGAAGGTAGCTAGAGCTTTGAAGATCATGCGAGGCGCCTCTTATTCCTGGGGTGGGAGGGCAGGTAGCTCTGGGCTGAGACAGAGGAATGAGTCCAACTGAACAAAGAGCAGAGAATGGATAAATTAAAAGGGGAGCTGCACGCGGAACTCCAGGATTTACTCTTTCTTCTACATCGAAGTTCTTTGTGAGCATTCTGGATTTGGGACCTTTATTGCCACCGACTGACAAAATGTGCTATTGTAAACTGGCTACTGTGGCCACTGACGGAAAACATCACACCCCCTGAGCCCCCCCAAAAAATCAGTTTTAGCATCTCCTTTCTTTTGCTATGGCTTAAAGAAGGCCTCTTAGACTAGGTTCTCAGCTAGAGAGCTTTTGGGATTTTCTCTATCCAGCACAGCCCAGACAGCCATACAAATTGGCAGGGACCTGGATGCCAGGAATGCTGATGCTTTTCTGAATAAAGCCCCAGGCTGGGGCCCCTCTACGTCAAGCTGCCTTGGAAGGCTGATTTGGGGCCACACCTCTGGAAAAGTCATCATGCCTGCAGGGGGCCACCTGATCCAACTTACATGTTATTGCTCAATCACATAGGTTGACAGGAAATCAGTTGACGAGAAATAGGCTCACGGTTCAGCCAAAGGGCTCTTGTCTTATGATGCAACAATTGCCGTGACATCTGTGCCATGGGTGACTTAAGGGGTTCCAAAGGCGGCCCCTCCATCCTCAAGGTCTCAGCGCCCATAGGCAGCCTCAAAGTGGCTGGGGAAGGTCTAGTCAGTTGATTTGGAAGACATTGGAGGGACTGAGGATCATCGTATAGCTTCGGGTAGACCGACGGTGGAACTGTCATCCCTCCAGGGGTGACTCACCTGTGGTCACACAACACTGGTGCAGACCACTTAACCTCAGGCTCATTTCCTGGTATAGAGAGCTGAGAATCTGGCTATAAAGTTCCTGCTTTATGAGCTTCTCTGAGAAGCCAAAACTCCCCTGGCAGGCTGACCAGGCAGCCCCTGAGGAGCACAGTGGGGAAGCCGTGGTGCTGGGCTGCACTGTATCTCCATCACTCAGCAAGCAGCTCCCTTCTCAAAAGCTCCTCAAACTGGCCACCATCCCACAGAGTGCTGGTTTCATCATGAAGGAGGGATGCTGGCCCTTAAACCCTGCTGCCCGTGGCCTGAGCACAGTGAGATGGATGAGAATCAATGAGGAAGGGAAATAAATACAAGTCTACCCTTTCCCTCCTCTGCTCTCCATTATCCCCTAGAAATCCCACTGGTGAGTATGTTGTCTCTCAAACCCTAAGAAAATGGTTCAGGTAAGAGAGATTTATCAGGGAATGTTCCAAGGAAAGATGGGGGAAATAGAGAGGAGCAGGACAGGGGCAGGGGACTGGCCAAGGCAGGCTGAGGTTCCAGTGATATCCCAGCCTTGGCCTACTTCTACAGGAACTCTACAGTCTGAAGTATTTCATAGTCTGTGCCCTGAACACAAGGAGCCTGAGCTTTTGTGTTCCTACAATAGTCAGACTGAGCTTCAGTCTTGCCAGGAAGGTAGAAGCTTTCAGCCCTTCCTGATCTCTGATGATCTCAGCAAACTGGTCCAAGGAATTTGACAGGGGACTTCAAAGGTGCATACTCTCAGGTTCAAAGTTCACAGGACTTGCGAGATGGTTACATAGGACTGGCCAAGGGCATCTGAGGAAAGGCCAATAGCATCCTCCATATCTGGCAATATTGTCAGTTAAAGATTGCTTCCTAAAACTGGGAAGAGTCTCTTTGCTCTCTGTGCTCTAAAAATTTTTCCATGGGTGCTAGACTCAGCTTCCTCTAAACTATTCCATTTCTTAGATAGGTATTTATAGGCTAGATCCAAAGTCCAGTTTCTGCATTGGTGGTATAGTGGTGAGCATAGAGCCTTCCAAAGTATTTTCTGATTCCCATTAAAGGGTTATCTCCTTCACTCTGTAAAATCAGACATACCAGCCAGCTGCTTTCAAGCTTAGCAAGAGATGGTAGCTTCCTCTTCTGTAAGCTGGAGAGGAGAGTTGACTCTGCCAATTGATTCCTGTCACCCCATTCCACCTAACAGAAGTGAAAGCCACTCACCTTCTTTTTAGTGTGTCCTGATCTTTGACTCCCACGTAGTCAGTTTCAGGCTACCTGGGTGTTTTTAGTCATTCAGATAGGTCCTAAGGACCTTACTTACCATTCTATGACTCTGGGAATCACACATGACAGAGAGATCTTTTTTTTTCTTAAATGAGAGTTAAAAAGCATCGGTTTCTAGCCTCCTCTTCCCTCTCTGGGACATGAAGCAATTGGTTCAGTTTTGGCCATGCACTTTTAGTCATGACCACCAAAAAGACTGAACTAGAAGACACGATGAATGTTCACTTGTGTGGAAATGCTAACTGTTATGCATGAGCTATCAAAGCCATGCACTGTGACCATGGTCTTTGCCTTTGAAAGCTGAACTCATTGAACTCTGAATGTGAACCTAAACTCTCTCTGAGAAGTAGTAAGAGATGCAACTCCATATGTCACTGTTTTTCTTTGTTCTTCTTCCTTTGGTTGCTGGTAAGCTCCTATCAAAATCCCAGAAGTTGAAACCATCCTTAGTGTGTATCATTGGATCTTCCTTGTTCTCATTCTCTTCATTTCATCTCTACTCTCTCCACACTCTTTTGGATGAGGCCACCAATCCAGACATTGTTTTTGGTTATGGCTCCTTAATTTTCATGGAAAGACAGCACCCTTCTTGCCTAGGTCATCAGCAGAGCTCATGACCATACCTTAAGTCAACAACAGAGGATATTCTCACTCAGGCCACATGCCTGAAATTGGAACCTGAACTCTGCTACTCAACTCTGTTCAAAGACTTAGTTAGGGAGTAAGAGTTTCCTGGTGATATCAAATACTCCTCTGAGTCAATCCAGGCTATCCCAAGTCATACAAGCACTCATACTTGGACCATATGGCTTTTAACTCTCCTATAATTGTCTCATCCCTATAATCAATAGTATGTTTTGTGTAACTGTATATGTGGCTTGAAGTAAGTTGTATAAAATTTACTGTTTATTATGGGACTGTTACCTAAGATCTCATCTATTAAAGTACCTATTACTCCCAGGAGCAATACACAGGAGAAAATTTTCTCTGATCTCATGGCCAAGAAGCCAGAGCCACTGGTCTACTTTTTTATTATATGGGTATTGAGAATCCTGTAAATAATCATCAGTTCCTCTTTCCTTCAGTTGCTGTAAAGCTCAAAGCCAAATGAGCATCCCATCTCTATCAGCTGTGAGAGTTCTGTAGACTAACTAGGTAGATGAAACTCTCATCTTCAAATTTACTAAGTATTATCAAATTATGATCCAAGGAGATTGTAGCAATTTACACTTCATCATGCAATTTACAGAGTTCCTGTTTCTCCTTGTACTGTCAACACTGGGTATCATCATGGTGTTTGGTTTTTGCCAAGCTAAGGAGTTTGAAGTGCATCTTATTGTTTCTTAAGTTTGCCTTTCCTTAGTTACTCAGAAGCATCTTTTCATGTCTGATGGCCTTCAGGTTAACTCACTTGCAAGTTATGTATTCAGACCCTTTGTCCTTATTTTTCTCTTAGAATATTATTTTTGCCTTGTTGAATTTTGTATGATTTGCAGGACTTTGTGTCTACTTCCTTCACTCCTGCCTTCATCTAACCTTCATATCTTGATTATTTTTAGCTATTTGTTTATATGTCTGTGCTGTATGTGTCCATGGAAACTGCACAGATAGTTTTAAGGATGCAGGCTAAATAAACAAACCTCAAATTGAAATGGCATTCAGAAATAAGAGTTTTCTTCTCTCTCTGAAACAGTCCAATGTATGAATTGCTAATGGAATAATTCTTTCTTCTTAGTATGATTTCAGGACCTAGAACCTGCAACTATGTGAGTATTAGAGTTCTCTTCTGGCCTGTTTGTATCCAGCCAGGTAGAGAAGATTTTAGTGCAGGTTCTCGGGGGTAGGACCACAGAAATCAGTTACTGGTCCTTATATCCCCTTGGCCAAAACGTGGTCACCTGGTCCCATCTCCCTAAAAGAAAAGTGGGGAAATGCCTTCCCCGGGGAACAGATGAGGTAGGGTTTGTAGAACACTGCCACCCTGCCCATCACTCGCCTGTAAACACAGCTTTCTATCCATGGTTCGATACCGTTGTGTTTACTTCCCCAGTGTCTGCTCAGATCGCTGACATGACAGCAGCAAAGATGAGTACATGCAGATGGGGCAGCAGCACGGCCAGGCTGAGTTCTGGGGGAGGAGCTCAGGCCTCAGCCGCAGGCAGAAGGGACCTTTCTCAGAACTGTCTTGAGACAGATCACTTGAAGGATTATGAACATGCGCTTTTGCTAGGAGGGTTAGAGAAAGAATGAAGACAAGGGAAGAAAAAGATGGGGCAATAGAAACAACATGTACCAAAGGAAAAACTCACTTGTGGAAAAAGGAGTGGTCTGCCCCATGGGCAGTCAGCAAAATAAAGAAGAGCAAGGGGAGCCAGAGGCGCCCATTGACAGGCAGGAGGCTTGGGAGCAGCCAGGGACTGGGGAGATGTTGAGGTGAAGGTGTAGGATGCCGAGGCTAGAGGCCCCCCATAGGGAAGACTGTGCAAGGGAAGGTGGCAGTGAACATGGCCAGAGGGCAAGTGTCTAGGGACTGCTGAGAATTGTCCCCACAGCTCTCCCCTCCTGAACCAGGGAGGGGAAAGCAAAGGAGATTGGACATACTCCTTGGCTTCAGGGGACTCAGGGTCTGCAAGGAGAGATAAATTCTCCATTCAGACCATAATAGACTGTACAATAGAACCATTAACAAGCTACTAGCAGAATAGGAATCTGAGAAAATAGATTCTGCCAAGAGGGCTGAGAGGGTATTGATCCTAGACTTTGAAAGCTGAGCTGAATGTCCTGCAGGGAGGAAGAAAAAGAGAGACTTCGCAGACAGTATGTTCCCAGGAGTTAAGCAGCCCACTCATCATAGGCAACGAACAAACATTGTGTTACTTCATTTTCACAACTGGCCCGCACTCTTATTAGCCCCACTTTGTAGGAAAGGAAACAGAAAAGTAAAGCTAGAGAGGAGATAGGCACTGAACCTCACCAGAAAGCGGCAGAATAGATGAGAAGAGCAGAAAGCCAGAAAGCTCAGGTGTACTTGGGGTGAAGCCACAACCAGAAATTTAGCAGTGATGCCTTATGGGGGGAGTCCAGGTCTGTTGACCCTTCAGAGTCAGGACCTCAGAGGAGACCCACTGCTCGGCTGTACCAGGCCTTTCCTGGGAGCTGGGGTCCTAGGCCAACTCTGGGCCTGCTCCAGAGATGAGTCTTGCTTCATCTTCTCCCTGGAAAATGACTTCCAGTAAACTTGCTAGTTTCTCTGGTCTTAGTTTCCTCAGTCAAATGATGGGGATAAGAATAACAAAAAATTCTCTGGGCTCTGTGAGAACTATATAAGGAAACCAAGTGTAGATGTTTCATGCAGTCACCAGACCTTGCACTGTCTGTGAGATTTCTGGGAAGAAGATTCTCCCCAGGGCTCTTCCTGCTGTCTGGGTTGGCAACTGAGATCTTTCCTGTGGCCTCTGGGCTGTGAGCCCCTTTGGGCTGTGAGCCCTCTGGTTCATCCACCTATCAATACCACCGGTCCCAGGCCCTCTGCTTTGAGTGGTTGTAGATCAGTGCCCTGGGACTCAATTACATTCTGTCTCTGCTCGTGCGTGCACAGGCTCCCTCATCCCAGTTCAGATGAAGTTCCTCTTTCTGGGATGGAAACCCTGGCCTTGGCCTTCCTTCTGCACCGCCCCTACCCCTCTCTCCTGCAGGGACCCAGTCTCTCATCAGTGTCACATGTTTGCCTGGTCTGAGCTGATACTGCCAAATAGACTTGCTCTTCAAGGTCCAGAGCAACCCGTTCCTGGCACAACATCTTTCCAGGTGTTACACTTTTGTTCCCGGGTGCTCAACAAATACACACACACACACACACACACACACACACACACACACACACACACACATGCTCTGCTGGGGTTCACTAGTGATATTTTAGTGGGTGTTGAGGAAAAGGAAAGGGGGTCAAGTGATAGGGCTGAGTGAGCCTCGGCCCCGAGGAAAGACTGCCCTTTTGGAATGTGTACCAAAGCACTGGATGGCCTAGCAAGAGCCCTATTCCAGCCTAGGCTGGAAGGTGTTCAGTTCAAGGTAGGACTGGACACAAGAGAAATTTTAGCCTTTCCTCTGGAAAGTGACAGTGAACACAAGAGAGAACAGCCAGTTTTTCCAGGAAAAGTTGATCCTCGGCCTGCAGTGCCCCTGTGCAGCCACTAGGCCATGCTGCTCCCCTGGGCTGCAGCCAGCAGCACTGCTTCTTACACAGGTTAACCAGAATGAGGAGCAAGAGAGGAAAAGCAGGGAGCGGGTGGCAGAAAATTGAGAGCTTTCTAAACCAGGACCCCTCAGAGACCTCTGTAGGTTGATGACTGCTTGAAAATGTCCTGCTTGGTGCTGGCAAGAGCTGAAGTCTATCCACTCTCTCCAGTGAAATGTGTTCCCTGCTCAGGCCTGGGACCCAGAGCATTTCATCCCTTTGCCCTTTTTTTTTGTCTTCTCTTTCCCCCATTTCTTCCCTGACCCAGATGGAGAGCAGAGATGCTTCCTGGAAGGAGCACCTGGAGGTCACCTTCCCAGAGGGAGAAGGGGACCAGAGCCTGGCCTTCTGCAAATGCCTTACCCACTACTTGAGAGCCTGACCTGTAGAAATGGAGTGACACTCCTACCTTCTGCCCACCATGCTCCTGCCCCTCCTCCTTTTTCCCAGCCCAGCCGCTCCCCCCACCACGCCCCATGAGGCCTCTGCCTGCAGAGGCTAGTCTGCAGCTAGGAACCATTGTACAAGACCCATCTGTGCTTGGGTCACCTCCACCTTCAGCCAGTGGAGCCTCCATCTCCTCTAGCCAGAGCCCTGGGCCAGCAGAAGGACCATCTTCTTCCTACTGCAGGGCTGGGATAAGAGCGGCCAACATAGCAAGCTACTTGCTTCGTGCTCATCTGATCAAACTTCCTCTTTCATTTGGTGGGGAGACAACTGTCTAGGGAAGGACAGTGGCTAGCCTGGGGTCCCCCAAAGCCCAGAAGTCTCTCCAGATAGAGAGAGTCTATATTTCCTGGTAACTATAGAGAGAGTCTATATTTCCTGTTCGGGGGAGATGAGATGGAGTTGATTGCATGCTCTGTGTCATCAACTCTACATGAAAACTGAATGGATCTGAGCTACTTAGGTGGAGGCAGAGAAAGCTCAGTAATAGTTCAGTCTTAAAATAAAATGTTATGTTCCTTAAATATATGAATTTACCCTGGACAGCCATTAACAAAGTGTGGTCAAGGGAAGGTCCTGGCTGCTTCTGAGATAAGGTCAGAGTTCACTTGTGATTGGCATGCTAACTGCTTCTGTGCAACCAGAAGTTGCCAAAGGGCATAGCCCTAGCTCTGCCATCTGGAACGCAATGCGCACCCGGAGGTTGGGAGCTCCTGTTATTATTGTCTTGCTCCCACTAAGAGTTTGTTCAGCACATGTTCCATCAGCAGGGTCCAATTCCTCTCTGGCTTAGTAAAAGCATCACAAATTCTAAATTAGAGGTGTCTGAGCTAACAAGGGTCTCTCCCTACTCTTCTTAAGTTTCTTCCATTGTGTACTTCTCATCCCACCACCATCCCCCGTCTTGGTCTCCAGTTCCGTGGAGACAGGGACCATGTCTTCTGTTTCACCCATTCAATGAGTATTGATTGACCACCTGTCATGGGTTGTACTAGGCGCTTCAGGGAATAGAAAACATGAGGAAACTACCTTCAAGGAAAAACTTTGACTTGTCAGTGACTGTGTTTTGCTTTATGTAGTCATCCATATTTTTAGTGCTATTTCAGACAATAGCTCCTTGAATACCCTTAGTGGTCCTGAGGGGGTACCAGAGCTAGTATCATTCCATTTTGGGTCAAGTAAACTGACAGCCACCAAGTCTAAACGACCATCTCCCTACGAGCCATACAATTTCCTGGGGATGTGTTGTGAGCTAGAAACCCTGCACCTCTGGCTCTTTGCTAAGAGTGGGCAGTTAGACACACATACTCTACACATAGCCCTGCTAGCTCATCTGCCAGAAGGGGGGATCCTGCTCCCTCCTTTTTGGCACCAAATACCCTCATCTCCGCCCCAGTGTGTACAGTTTAAGCAAACAAAGCTTCAAGAAAGTAGAGTCTATACTCCTCCCCTTGGGACTAAACTAAGAAAATGATGAAAGCAATTGATATGAAACTATTTGGTCTTTAGCCAAATGCTCACAGAAGGGACCTGACTGGCAGGAAACAGCTCCCACTCCACACAGTGCCTCCCCCAGTTCTGCCCAGAGCTCTGTGAAGGAAGTTGTGATCTGTACAGTGAGTAGATTTTGCTTATTATAGCTTTAGAGAAAACCAAGTTCCCTAGTTGGCTCTAACATTGGTGTATGAGCTCCCTCAGGCCAATAACGCCATCCCTTTGCAGGAGACAGCCAGTCGACGATTGATTGAGTCTGAATTCATTCCAGACTCATCTGTGTAACCCAAAGGGGCCAAGTGTGTGTTGCCATCTCCATTGTGAGGGGATTAGTTCTGGGGCAAAATAGGAGCCAGATGAACTAAACTGGGCTGGAGTGACTGGTATCCCCTCTTCTCTTTCCACACCAGCCCATTTACTCAGGCTGGGGAATGTACTCCACTACCAGCGCTGGTTTCCCAGAGGACATTCCATTGATGCGGCGGGCTATATGCTTGGCTGTACTGGGGGTGGGGTGGGAGGATGAGGAGAGAGCAGATGCTGCCACCTGGCCTTCACACCGAGGAGCGGGGGTGGGGTGGGAGTGGGGAGAGTGAGCAATAAACTTAAAGGGCTAAAGAGTCCATATGGGCGGAAATGGCTTCTAGGGAGGAGGCAGGCCTGGACCTTAGAGGGCCTCTCAGAGGAGCCTGGGGCTGACTTAAGTAGCAGAAGAGGTGTCTCATGAATCTGGGGAAGTTTTGTCCTAGGATAGTAATGGTTCTCAAAGGTGATTTTTATCAGAACCCCAGGAGGGCTTGTAAAAACACAGACTCCCTCATGACCTCAGTTTCTGATTTAGTAGGTCCGGAGTTGAGGGTCAAGATTTACATTTCTATCAAATTCCCTGGGATCTGCTGGTTGTAGCCTGGGGTCTATTCTTTGAAAACCACTAGAGTGTCTTGGAGAATAGACAAATCGGCCCTCTGTGTGGGAAGCTTTGGAACAGAAAATGAACAAATGGCCATCTTCAGAAGTCTCTGAGCTGGCCCTCTGGTTATGGGCTGGGCTGATAAGGCAGGAAAATGTATAAAGTGACATTTTCTACTTCACTGGGGAAGAGGGAAACATCAAAAGTGAGTTAGGGATCAAGGAATGGGGAGGTGGGTAGTGGTGCAGTGTGTGGCACAGAATGGGAGCTGGCCTTGTCCTGCCTTGGGAGTTCACTGGAACTGTATCTCTGCCTCACTAGTTGATCACTTCTCACTACTTGATCGCAAATAAATGCCCACCACTTTCCAGGACTCTCTTTTTCTACCATCAAGTGATTTCCTAGGGGTTTCTGTCCTTGACTTCTCCACCCAGCCACACTGATCCCTCAGACCAAACAAAACCCCACCTTCTCCAGAAGTTTCCCTGGCTGTCCTGGGCTTTCTCTGCCTGCCCTTGCCCCACCTCCTGCCACAAAGGTCAGACTAGCAGGCCAGACACACATTCCTTCACCCTGTGGATCCATAGTGCCTTCACAAGGCAGGACCACAGCAGGCACTCATTCAGTCCAACTTAGTGTGCTGAATCTGGGTTACAGCAGAGCTAGGAGAACCAAGAGCCACAGGATGACAAGGACATGTGCTCCTGACTGCTGCATTAAAGCAAAGTGTGTGATGACAGCCACGGAAGCTTGACCTTCTTCCTTCACTCACCATCTGCTTTGCATGGAAGAGAGCAGAGAGAGGCCACATCACACTCCTCAGTTGCTGGAGTCACAAGCTGAGGCAAGCATGGATGACAGGAAAGTAGGCCAAGCTTCCTATCCCAGGAAATGTTCCTTCTAGTTACCCTGCTTATTCAGGCCCCAAATAAGGACAGTTTCTGGCTTCATCTAATACCTCAGGATGTCAAGTCTTCCTCCAACACAAGCTCAAGTCCCTCCACTTTTCTGCATCTAACTAATGTTACCTTGTGACTCATCGTGGATGTTCCTCGCTTACTCACCTACCAGCCAGGCACATACAATAATATACTAGCCACTGTTGGTTGGAAGATTGAGTGATTGGTTATTACAGCCCATGATAGCTCCAGGATGGATTCAAAAGAAGAATTTTCAGCCCCAAGATAGCTAGAGGAATAGATTTTGAAATAAGAAGATACCCAATTTTTTACCTCTCCTTATCGGAACCAGAATCCCTCTGAGGCCGACAAGCAGGGCTTCCTCACTGTGCCCTGCAGAAGGTCTCCTTTTGCTGGGTAGACATTGGGAAAACTTAGACGGAGGCAGGGCTGCTATTCACACATGGGCCATGTGAATTTTCTCCCGGTGGTGTCCAGCACACAAGTCTTCAGAGCCACATGCAGAGACCTGCAGAAGTCACCTTGAGAGTCTGTTTCTTGGGGAAACTGAGAAAAAGAACAATTGTGCCTTTTCCAAGGAGGAGTATCAGTAAGGAAATGAGAGTTGTGTCCAAGGTCATGTTTTTTTTTTTTTAATTGTTTGTTTTTGTTTGAGACAGGGTCTCACTTGGTAGTTCAGGCTGGCCCTGGGCTCACTATATAGCCCAGCTAAGCCTCCAGCTCAGCAATCATCCTGCCTCTGCCTCCCCAGTGCCGGGATGACAGCCATGAGCCACCACGCCCGGCACTGTGGTATGTGGTATTGATGGCTGGTGGGCATGAGTCACCACGCCCAACATTGTATGTGGTTATGGGGATCAACTCAGGGCCTTGTGCTTGCAAGGCAGGTGCTGGAACCACTGAGCTAAATCTCCAGCCCAAGGTCATGTTTTTACACAATGATCTCTGCAGGGGGAGGAGTGACAAGCAATGCTGGGAAAAGAAGAGGCCACTTCTTTAATATCTCAAGAAATCTGCCTGAGCACCTACGGGTCCATTTTATTTCATGTTTTTCCTATGTTTGTTGCTGCACAGATCTCCAACTAAGACGCCAAAGTGTAACTGGTTATTAAAATGCACGATAACAGAGTCTGACCCCTACATCCCAGCCTC
This sequence comes from Thryonomys swinderianus, assembly GCA_004025085.1. NCBI lineage: Eukaryota > Metazoa > Chordata > Mammalia > Rodentia > Thryonomyidae > Thryonomys > Thryonomys swinderianus. Next base: position 47,366 of record PVIC010006383.1, read on the forward strand.
CCCTCCAATCCCACTTCCCCTCTTTTGGTTGCTGAACCGATAAACCAACCCCATTGTCCAGAAGCTATGGGATATTTAGGAAAGCATATAGCTGTACTTGTCCTGGGCAGTAGCACAGTGCCTGTCCTGGGCTATAGCACTATTATATGGGTCCTGCTGATGGGGCAGGGGTGGAGATGGGGATTTGGGGACAGTAAGGACTTCTTGGCACCTCTAAAATTATACTTCAAAGAGAAAGAGTTGGAAGAAAGAACGGAAAACAAGGCAAATGACAGTACTGTTTGTCGATATGCTTCTAATTTGGAGATACTGGCAAAAGGCAGAGAGACAGCGTGGCAGGGTGAGCGGAGTCCTGAGCCAAGGCCAGAAACCTGGGGTCCGGAAGCTGCCAGCTGGGGTGTAGCCTCGGGGCCTGCCACCTCCTCTTTTGCCTTCATTTCCCCCTCTGCACACAAGGGGCTAAGGGAAGAGCACCCAAGGCCACTCCCGCCCAGGACCACGAGTCTGGGATTCTATTTAAGAACACACAGCCCATCTGGTTCCCATTGAGGACGCTGCATTTTCTCAAGAGCTACTTCTCCCCCCGCCCACTCCCCTGCAATCCAGATTCCCATCATGTGACTCCATCTCCTCCCAATGGTGTTCTGTTTTATGGCTTGTTGTTCTGTGTGCGTGATTTGAGTTTGGGGACTTTTTTTTACCCCCCCCCCCACGAAATCCCTCCCTCTTCCAGAAAATGTGGAGCTTGAACTTTTGACTGCTTGAAACCCTCAAGAGAATGGAGCTGAGCACAGAGGGCAGGAGGAGATGGATGTCTGCACTGTCTCCTACTGTCAAATTCTCGGCTTCTTCATTTGTTCCTTCTCGGGTTGTGCTGGTCTTGATGGCATAGCACATGAATCAGTGATCGCTGAGGCCAGAAAGGAAGCTGGGGAGAAGAATCATTCAGTTCAACAGTTCATCAGGTTTTTATTGAGCCATCAGGCCCATGTATGCTAGAGTCTCAGAAAGGGGACACCACGTTCAGGCTGGAGGGGCTGCCTGGTCAGGAGGCATGAAGGCAGCTAACCCACCCTGAGACTGAGTGCTGGCACAGGGCTATTCTGAGGGGAAATGTGAACTCCACTGTAGCAGGGAGGTTACAGAAAAAGACTTCCTGAGAGATGGAATAATCAATGATTTGTTCAATCGTTCCATGATTATTTATTAGGCCCCACACTTGCAGAAGGAGTTTACAGTCCAAAGGAAGAAAAAGATACCAGACATCTACAGATATGCTTATAAAGTACAAAAATTCCAACAGCAGTTTGTAAGGGTCCTATTTGAACCAGCTGATCCTTGAAGAAGTGGTATTTATGAAAGACTGACAAAAAGCAGGATTAGAAGGGAAGCACGTCCCTGGGGGAAGGAGACTAGGTTTATGAAGCTACCTCAACCTGAAAGGCCTCATATCTCCAGGCAACTGAGAGAAGGGCAAGACTGTGATGTAATAAGAACACAGGGATACAGCATCAGCTAGCCTAGGGGAGTAGAGGCAGATCATCCTAGCCAGCATGAGGGCAGGACATATAATGGAGGTCAGAGCAAGGAGTGTTGCTGAGGTCAAGATTTGGGGTCAGTTGAAGGTAGGGTGAGTGCTCAGGCACTAACATGAGAGGCTCTGTCAGGCTGTGGCCAGGGTTAGGTCTTTGACGCCAGAATTAGAGATTGGTCCGTGGCCAGACTTAGAGTCGATCTGAATCCAGAGCCAGAGTCATTCTGAGGTCAGTACAGGGTCAGCCTGAGGACAGTGTTAGGATCAGTCATTCATTAAGTATTCATTGAGTATCTCCCTGGCCAACTCCCTGGGAGCATGATGGCCCTGACAGCATCCTGCCCTCCCAGAACTTAGAGTCAAGTGGGAAAAATAATCCTTAAACAAGGAATTGCCAGCCTGGTTCATTAATTCCCATGACAGTGCTTGGTGTAGCAATATCTGGTGTCCTGTGACCTCTACTGAGGTTATCATGGCTGCATAGCAAATGATACCACAACTTTACAGCTTAAAGCAATCATTTCTTATGCTCCCAGACCCTGTAGGCTAGGAGTACAAAAGGCATGGTAGGGAGGCCTGTCTGTGCTGTGTAGCACTTCAGCTGAGTGCGCTCCAAGGCAAGGGCTGGAGGCTGGAGTTGTTGGAAGGCTCCTCACTCCACACCTGCCACTGGGGCCAACAGTGATGGTTTCTCCATGTGGTTTAACTTATTCCAAGTGTGGCAGCCTTGAGATCATCAGTGCCAACCAGCAATGGAAGGGGGATTAGTTCCCATGATCTGACAAGGAGCTGCTCAGTCATCTTACTTAACACACCTATCAGAGACTCTTGAACATTTTTCAAAATGCCATCTTTTGTAGAACTTAGCAGAGTGCAGGTTCTTTAGGGCATTTCTGGAAAAAAGGAGAGGAGAATTTGCTTCTGGAGTGAGTGCTGACCTCTTGCTCAGAGAAAAAAAATCCCTCATTAGACATTCCTATACCTGAAGGACACACTGAGGAAAGGATAAGAGGATTCAGAATTGAAGAAGTTCTACAACTGACCTGGTTCCACACACTTCTTCCCCTTGGCCATAGAGAAGATTGACAGTTTCCCCGGTCTGAACTCCAATCCTTATTCTAATGTCAGTTTCCCCCTTGTGAAAAGGCGCGCACGTTTTCCTGACCTGAGAAGACTCTGGGCCTCTTGCATAGGCCAACTGACCTGGGGAATCTTGAAGAACCTACAGATAGCTGTAATTTTTATTGGACACCATGCTTTAAAAGCTCTTAGTGCCTTACAAGATGGGATGTGTTTTGCTGATGAAATTAGAAGTTCTGTGAATCAAATACCACAGGAAATACTATACCAGGGATCTCTTTATCTTAGAGGAACTCTATAGTAAAGTCTATTCTAAAACTTTTCCAAAGAGGAGTTTATAAAGCTAACATTTTCCTTGTTTTAGGTTTTTTGAAAATATGAATTTGTGTTGATCTGATTTGGGCAAGCAGAGGTTTGCTTCTTGGGCTCTAGGCTTAGATAAAACTTTTCCTTCCCTCACATCCATATTTCTCTGCCAGCTGGAACTTTGTGTTTGTCCTAGGGGTGTGAAAGGAAAGAAAAAAATGGGTTCTGACAACAGTGAGGATTTAAGTCACAAATGGAAAGAGCCTGAGTTATCTGGGTCTCTGGAAAAAAATAAAAACTGTGGAACTGGGCATCAAGCTGGACATGATGAGGCTGAATCAGAGCAATGGTGCTTTGGAGACCCCTTTGTTCTGGAAGTAGAAAGGACCTGGGACCTGGGCAATGGCCACATTTTGACCAGTAGCTTCCTGAATGGTCTCTTTGTGGGCCTCAGTCTTCTTGCCTTGGTAGGTCCTTGAAATCTATTCCTCAGCTCTGGGACTCTGACCCCAACAGTACATACCTACTTCCCTCCACTCCTTAGTGATGACTGAGTTCTGCTGCAGCTCTTGCATGAACCCTTTGCTCACTGGCCTTGAGAAACTCCCGGAACTGGCCTGAGATCTTGGGTCAGGCAGGAAGTATGGCCCAGATGACCTCATATTGGGTTCCTACCCTGCTGTTCATCTGGTGACTCACCTCGTGGGATGGGGGTGGGGGAGGAAGGCCATCTGAAAATTGAAAGCCTCAAGGGACCCTTTCCTTCCAAGAGCTCCAAGAACAGACTTTGGCAGAACTCTAGGTCCAGCCTGGCTATGTGCACTGCTGACTAGGCTCCTAGCTCTCTCTGAGGCTCTCTCTACATCTCTGATCTCCAATCCTTCTGCTCTATCTTGGTCCATCCCTGGCCCCTAAACCCCATTTTCCTGTGAATATTTACTATTTCATAATATCTATCATGCATTCTAGAACTCATTTATGCCTTCAGTTTCTCATACCAAAAATATGATATTTACACATCTCTGACCTGTTCACTTATGTCTTTAAAGTACATTCATTTGAGTATAAATGACTCAAAACTACCATTTTTATGGCAGAGTAGTACTCCATTTTATAAAAAAAAAGAAGAAAAAACCCCAATTTTCTTTATCTAGTCTCCAGTTGATGGGCATTTGGGTTGTTTCCAAGATTTAGCTATCACAAATTGAGTTACTATAAACATGGGTGCACATATGTCGCTGTGATATGAATCTTATAATTCCTTTGTGTATATCCCCAGCAGGGGAATGGCTGGTGATCAGTCTTGACCAATGATTCCTTCTTGGCTGGACATCAAAGGACAACCAAGAATTTTCCATGTGCTCTCTGCTCCCACCACCTGGGAGATGAATAAAGAAACTTCAAATTGCAGAGCTGCACTGTCCTACATGGTACAAACCAGCCATATACGGTAATTTAAACTAAATAAAATTAAATGAAATTTAAAATTCCATTCCTTAGTCACATTAACCTTATGGTAATTTATGCATAGCCACATGTGACTGGTCGCTAGTGTAGTATACAACACAGATACAGAACATATTCATCTTCACAGAGAGCTCTACTGGGCAGCACCTTTTTAGATGGCACAGCTGCAAGATGTCAGCCTTGTACTGAAGCAAGCAAGGAACAGGGCATGCTGTCAACCCTCAGCAGCCATATTGCATGAGCAAGAAATAAATTTACTCTGTGTGAGACACCTGAGATTGCAGAGTGGAGTTGATGATTCGGCAGAGCTGGGCCTAACCTCACTAGTACAGCCAACTGCATAAAATAAGCAGCAGGCCACAAAAGCAAGCCGAAGAAGACCAAGTTCTAGCTTGTTGGGCAAATGCCATATGCAATCCAAACAACCCATGTAACACGGAGTCAACACCTTGCAGGGCCTTGCAGGGCCTTGCAGGGGCAGCTGGCTGAAACATAATCACAGGAAAAGCTCCTGGAGCAGATGAAATGGGATGGGCCTTGGAAAATGGGCAGGGTTTGCACAAGCTTGTTGTTTTCCATTTATAAGGAATTTTTGGCTTCCCACCTTGCAATGCTGAAATATGCCAAGGTGAAGGGCAGACATTCCAGTGAAGCATCAAGATGGCAAAACACAAATGCAAAAGAGTTAAGAGGATCAGGAAAGGACTGGACTATATAATTTTCTTTGAGGTTGCAAAAGAACCTTAGGGAAGCCCTGGAAACGAATCAGCTAGGAATTGAGAGGTGAGTTTCTCTGTATGTGTCTATCAACAATTGGCTAAGAGTAGGGAGCAGAATATGTTGAGAAGGATGAATTAATATTATCATTACTGATAGTCAAGGGTGGAGTGATTTCAGGAATGACAGGCACAGTTCAGTAATGGGATTGTAGTTTTCCTTAAAAGAGTGAGAATTTACAGGCAGTATTTTGCTTCTGGAATGATCAGTTAACTGGTGATTAATTTACACCAGAAGCTAGTTAACCTCAGAACTCCTCCCCTCTGAGTCTCAAGCTCAATTTCCCAATACTTAACTTTCCCAGTTGAGTATTCTGTCAACACTTTGGCCTCAGCCTGGCCAGTGATCCACACACCAGCCTCCATAATCTAGTGCCAAATGTCATGGCCTTCCCAATGTATGTGCATGGACACGCACACTCACAGACACTACACACACACACACACACACACACACACAAGCCTCACTGGGTTATCTTCCAGTGATGACCCAGCCCGTACTTCCACCTTACATCTCTGGCACACCTATAAACACATGTAGGGCTGTTGGCTCTGCCTCCTATTTCCCCAGTCTCTCCAACCCATCCTCCATTCCAGCACCAAGCACATTCCTAATATTTACCTGGGTAACACCCCTGCCCTAAACCCCTCAGGGGATCTCCTCCTCAAGCTGGCATTCAGTATCTTCTACAAGTTTGTTCCAACTTGTATTGAACTTGATTTCCTACTACTTCTTTGCAGAAAAACCACACCCCTGCCAAACAGACAACTTCAGTTCTTCCTCTGTCCCTTACTCCTATCACACTCCTTGTGTTCCAGGAAGTTCTTCTTGATTTTTTTTGTCCTATTATTTCAACTTTCTCCCTGTTATTATGAAGATATTCAAAGGGACAGACATAAGAGTTAAAGGGTGAGACATACTTTTCCACTAGTTACTGGCTGTGTGACTCTAGGTAAGTCACATAAACTTTCTGAACTTCAATGTCCTCATCTCCTAAGTAAATATGATATTTAAAGTAGCTTAAGTATGAGAAATGTTTTGTGAACTTTAAATCAATACACAAATGGCAAGGACCATGTTTCAATTTTGGATTATTTTTAAAGACTTAAATTTTAAAAAGCTATTTTAGGTTCACACAAAATTAAGAGGAAGATACAGAATTTTCCTATCTGCCTGCCCCCAGCCTCCTGCATTATAAACATCCCTCATGAGCATGGTGCATTTGTTACAATTAATGACCCTCCACTCATACATCATAATCCCCAAAGTCCGTGGAACAGATTAGGGCTCATTTTTTTTTGTATTTTACATTCTATAGATTTAGACAAATAAGTGATATATATCTCCCATCTATTAGGACCATACAGAGTATTTTTGCCACCCTAAAAAATGCACTGTGCCCATCTCTATCCTCTTCCCACTTCTGGTAACTATTGATCTTTTTATTGTTTCCACAGTTTTCCTTTTTCAGTAGTTGAAATAATACAGTATTTAACATTTTCATATTAGCTGCTTTCTCTTGCTAATATTCATTTAAGATTTTCCATATCTTTTTGTGATTAACAGCTCATTTCTTTTGAGCACTGTAGATTATTTCAGTGCCTCAAGGTACTGCTGTTGATTTATCCATTCACTCTCCTTGAACCTCTTTTTTTAATTGAATTCTTTATTTATATACATCTCAAAATCACATATAACATTGGGAAATTTGTACCAGTATATGCCACAAGTTAATTCTCATTTTTACCCATATCCCTACCCACTCCCCTCTCCTCCCCCCTTTATACATGCTCTTTTATTTTCTTTCTGTATCATATTTATTCCTTCCCCTCATCACATTCCCACACCAAGTTTCCTATAGAAATAT
>PVIC010006384.1:0-54324 GCA_004025085.1 Thryonomys swinderianus
CTTTTCCTTTCATCCCACCCAGGCTGCCAGCCTTTTTGGGTGCTGCCACCCAGAACTGTGGTCACTCTAACCGAGGACTCGTTTAGCACCACACACCCTGAATCTCAGTGCCACGCATCCTAGATTCAACCAGCTCTGAAAAGCCCCACCTCAGAGTCCATGAGACCTGGGGACAGAAGACAGAAGCCATGACAGTGCGTGTTGCTGATGTCTGTGACATGGATTATGGGCCATCTGCTACAAATACAGATAATCTCTGGAAAGTGACCGCACTTAAACACCAAGCTTCACGGGAATATTATTTATCAAATTCACTTTTAGGCACAAAGTAGTCACACACGTGTGCACACAAACACACACCAGCCAGAAACATCACCAGCAGGCATAGCTTCACTGATTACGCGTGACTTGAGGAAATGGTCAGTCCCGGTAGAGCACAGACTGGCCCTTGGGGGCAAGGTGCGGCTTGAAGAAGAGGCTGGACTGACGGGAGGCGGCACCACCGTGCTCTCCCCGGAGCGTGTCGCTCCCTGTGTGCAGTTGGCCCCGTGGAAGTCCTTGTCTCTGTCTGTCTGTCTGTCTCCCTCGCTGCACTTCCTGTTTTGGTTCGCGTTTCTCTGACTGCTGGTCTGTTGTTCATGGTTTACTGTTTCATCAGCCACCCCTTGAGTCACGTCGGATGCTGTGGTAGAAGCGTATACACGTCCATGCTCCCCGCTCGTCCCCACGTGACACTGGGTGAGTCACCCTGTCCCTGTCCTTTCTTTTTCATTCCCTGTCTCCTTCCATCGCTCAGCTTCTTTCCTTCCTTTCATTCATCCATTTTGCAAAAAATATTCCTAAATACTCAACCCGAATCACTTCCTGAGCATACAGAGGCTACATGGCTTCCATAGCTTACATTTCCCTTGGTTGGAAAAAGCATATTTGTAAGCAAGTAGAGGAACACACTTGTCTACGGGAAATATGTCCCAGGCCCTGGTGCGTGCCCGAGGCCACAGGTGGCGTGGAATCTGGAACGTGAGGTGTGATGGGAAAATTAGCCCACTTCTCTTTTCTTCTTCCAAATGTCTGATTAGAAGATTTCTTATTGTAGATGTCAGTGTCCTCAGTGTGAGGGTTTTTTGTTTCTTTAAATCAAGAACTTCTGTCTCTTCATTTTGAAGACATGCTTTACATCTTCGCTGCAGTGTATCTCGGTGGGTGCTACGTGCGCCGTGACCCCAGAGCCACGTGCAGCACCACCACGGCTCCCGGGCCTAGGTGTGGCTCCTGGGTGTCTTCCAGCAGGAAGTGTGCACAGCGGGGAAGCGCTGGGCAGAGCCGGCTCGCATCCCCTGCCAGGAGGGGCCGTGGGCAGCGGGGTGGTGCCAGACTGGATCTTGTTCTGCGGGACCGTGCAAGATCAAAGGTTATGAGTTCTTTATTTCTAGGCATGTCCACTTACTAGCTTGGACCACGGCTGATCTGGGGAGACGGAAGCTGGCACAGAGTGAGGGTAGAGAAGTGCTCTCCTTTTGGAGAAGCCCCGGTCTCCGCCGTTGCCTGTGGGTGTTGGTCTCCAGCCCCGTCAGCTTCCCAGCAGTCTCTGGCCTCGGGACACGGACTCAGACCGGTGGCTGCAGCGAAGGTCAGGCCTGCCCCCGTCCTGCTACGGGGCCTCCAGCTCTCCGGAGTGCAGACGGACACGTTGGATTCTTCCAGCTCTGTCTGGCAGCAGCCGCCAGACTCTTCGCACTCTGGTCCCGCAAGCCACCCTCGTGAACGCCTGTGCAGTCCTCCCCTGAGGGCTGTGTCTGGCCCTGAGCCCCGCCCCTCTGGACTCTTGGCAGGAGGTCGCAGCTTTCCTCCACCACACCCTCCTGCCCTGACATTTCTGCCCTGGTGCCAGTTGGCCGCGGCCTGAAGCCTGCTCCGTGAGCCACACACGCCTCTGCTGCCGTAAGGTGTTGTGGTGAGTGTTCTCTGTGCGAAACAGAGAGTTGCCGGTGCAGCCAGCAAGTGTTAAGTGAAGCACAGAGATCACACAAAACAGCATGACCGGTTTGCCGAAAACCATTGGTAACTGTCTTAAAGGGGAAATCTTGAAGATCAGTGACAAAGCCCTACTTCATATAAGGAGATGAAGATGATCTCTGACTTCTCATGAGAGACGAGGAAGCCAGAAGACAGTTGAACAGCGGCTCTCATGACTGGATGCACAAACATTGTCAGCGAGAGTCCTGTGTCTACTGAAATTATGCCTCAGCACTAATGTTAAGATAAAGCAATTTGAAATCTGAAACCAGGTGTGATGCCACATGCCTGTAATTCCAGCACTTGGGAAGCTGAGGCAGGAAGATTGCCGCGAGTCTCAGGCCAGCCTGGACTGCATAGTGAGACTGCTTACTTCACACCTACAAACTGAGGGAGTTTTTTTTCATTTCCAGTGGCTCTATAAATATGCATTCAGTAATTTCTTCAGGTTGAAGGAAAGTAATTCCAAATGGAAATTAAGATCTATGCAAAGGAATGAAAGTATTAGAAATGACAATTTTCAGTAAATATAGTAAACATTCATTTATTTAAACAAAAATTAGCCAGTTGTAATGAAAACAACACATTTTTGAATTTATTATAAATGTAGAAAAAGACAATAGCAAAAAGGATACAAAAGGAATAAAAAGCATACTACTATAAGCTTCTTACATGTAAAATGATATAATAATAGTAATCCAATTTAACATGCTTGTGTGAGCAACAAATATCAATGGTTCTGGCTGTTTGGGGCCTTTGCTTGCTCAGGCACTGTCACCCTAGTTCCTCATGTCTGTCTCTTTTTTTTTTTTTTTTGAGACAGGGTCTCGCTTTGTAGTTCAGGCTGGCCCTGAGCTCACTATGGTGCCCAGGCGAGCCGCCGCGAACTCAGCAATCCTCTTGTCTCTGCCTCCCGAGTGCTGGGATGACAGGCGTGAGCCACCAAGCCTGGCATTGTGGTATGCGGTGTTGATTGTTGGTGGGCCTGAGTCTCCACGCCCAGCATTGTATGTGGTTTCCGGGGATTGAACTCAGGACCTTGCGCTTGCGAGGCAGGCGCCGGAACCACTGAGCTAACCCTCCGGCCCCATGTCTGTCTCTTTAATCTGCCTCTTCTTGCCATGCGTTGTGGCGCTGAGCAGGCGATTGGCTAACATGGGGTGCCAGTCGCCAGAGGCCCCTGTAGCAGATCAAGCAGAAGCCCTGACCAGCCAGGACTGTCTGTATTTCTTGGTGACGCATGAGTTGAGGTGAGGGGCTATGTGTAGGGACTACATGTTGTTGCCAGGGGTACGTTGCCAACTGTAGGGCTCTTTACCACCTGCATTGTGTACAGCCTGCTTTGAGGACCATCCTCCTTTGAGTGCAGTCCTCCACGGTACAGTACACCTTGTTTATACGGTACTGTAATTTTTGCTGACTGTACTATGCAGTACAGTATTGTATTTTTATGTTCTGTTATACATTATAAAGCTGCATGTAAGAGCTCTGCCAGTAAAAGCAAAGTCATCATATTGGAGTTTCCTTCAACTATTTTCTTGTTCTGTGTATTATAATGCACCTACTCTAAACAATTCCTGATTTAGGAACTAATTCATTTAATAGCCCAGTTGCAAGAATGGAATTTGGTCATTAAATGATGAATGTCTGTATGTAAACAACAGAGCAACTCCTAAGAAACAATCAATAGGTGTAAAGGTTTAGGTATAAAGCTCAAAATAGAGTGCTAAGAAATAATCAATGAGTCCAATGCTGTACATTTAATTCTCACAATAAGCCCAGCAGCTGGTGTAACTTTTCTTCCTTGCAGAGCTGATAATCAAAACCCAGAGATTTGACTTCTTCAGGTGTGAGCCACCACGCCTGGAACTGTGGCACTGATTGCCGGTGGTGGGTGTGAGTCACCACGCCTGGTATCGTTGTATGTGGCTACTGGGGATCGAACCAGGGACCTTGTGCAGGAGAAAAGGGACACTGTTCAGGAGAAAACAGAATTAAAGAAACGAAAACATGGGGAAAATTGAATAGTAGACTTAAACCAAGAGAGTGGTTTTTGTCAGACTGGTTAAAAAAGCAAATTCTACTTAACTCTGTGTGCAAAATATAAATTGTGATATGAAGACACAGATTAGAAGCCAAAGGAGCAAAAAGATGCCTCATATCAACACTAATGACAACTAGGCCATAGTGTCTGAATATTAATGTCAGAGAAAGTGGACTTTGAAGCCAGAAGTTCTGCAGATTTAAAGAGGGACATTTGATACTAAGGGGTCAGCTCATCAGGAATACAAGCCAGGGGCAGGTGCGGCTCAGGGTGGCACTTGCCTAGCACAAGTGAGCCCTGGCTCCCTCCCCAGCAACACAAGAAGGCCCAGAGCAGCCTGTGAGGTGGCCTCGAGTGACAGGACGCGAGGACCAAGAGAAAACCGGGCAAAGAACGCCATGACTGTTCACGAGGAGAGGGACACACGGACCCCGACCTGGCCGGCAGCCGTGGACACCACGGCTCACAGGACCGAGTGCACACTGGCTCAGGGGCCCCGGCGCGCTCACAGGCAGCTCCAGGGCCCGGCTGTAGAGAAGCCGCCACCAGCGTGAGAGTGCTCAGAGTGAGCAAGCAGGTGTTCGCTGGCGGCAGTGATGAGGGAGAAAGCCGTGATGGGAAGACACTCGAGAATCTCACGCGTTGAGAAGATCAGCAACACGCTTCTGAACAACTCGTGGGCCAAGGACGAAATCACAACAAAGTTTAGAAAAATCCGATAAAGTGCTAATGAAAACAACACCACAACGTGTAGATGGATCTAATCCAATGTTTAAAAAATACAGGGTGAAATGCTTGTATTAGAAAAATAGAAAGACCTAAAACTGAGCAAGCTAAGTTTCTACTTATGTAGAGGAATAAGTTAAACCCAAAATAAGAGAAAAGGAAGACAGTTACAATGGGTAGAGCTCAGAGAAACAGAAACGGAAGATGATAAAGCTCATGAAGCTGAAGCTTTGCTTGTAGGTCTTGGTGAGCGTGGGAAAGGCCCAGGGCCCAGGAAGACGCCCCGCCTTGCGCTGTGGCCTCCGGCAGGGCTCTCTGGTCTCTGGCCTGGGCGGTGAGAGCGCCCCTGTGTGGCCCCGAGGGCAGACATGGCAGCAGGCTGGGTGGGGCTCCCTGGCCTTTCTCTTCCACACACGGAAACAGCCGTGAAGCTTCATCAGACATGAGGTTTTCCCACGTCACACGCCACCACAGTAGCAGCTTTATTTAATGTTAAGTTACATTTCCAAGAACTCTTGCATTCCGCTGATTCACCCTTAAATAAATACAATCTTTCTCAGTCTTTGTTCTCACAAACTAAATCTGGACCTTTAAACGTGCTACTGTTCCCTCTAAGCTCCTCCCAGGCCCTTCTGTATTTACTGCTGTGTAAGTATTTAGAGGACTTTCAAGGGCTGGCCTCAGGCGCGAGCCCCTCTCTTCCGCGGCTGGGACTCCAGGCTTCGCGCGCTTTGGCCTCTCCCCGGGCAGCCCTGCGTGCGCTCTGTCGCTGTTCAGTTTTGTGATGTGCCGAAAGTCCGTAAGGATTTCCACTTTCCTTTTCTACCTCTTTAGCCGCATCTCCTTGCAGCTAACATTCCCCCGCCAATAGTGACTAGAGCAGGCCTGTGCAGACAGCTCTGTGCACGGCCGAGCTAAGTGAATGCATCCGCCGTGCACACGCCGAGGACCCGACTCCGCTCGGCACAGAGCACGAGGCGAGCGACGGGAGGGGAGGCAGCTAGGAGAACGCTCCTGGGCAGAGCAGATGCACCTCGAACCTCAGAACATAACTGACTCTTGTCCAGAGACATCTTGGAGTCAAAGAGCAAACTCTAGCCAGGCGGTCTGTATACCTGCACAGGGCGGCGCCCCGACGGAAGTCCCTGTGACCCTCCCGACCGTGGCCTGACATCTGAGCGCACTGGAGGCGGAAGCGAAACGCTGCTTCATGCGTCCAGCCCCCCTCCCTGCCGCTGGCCACGCGCTGAACTCGGCAAAGTCTTTTCCTTCCTGTCCCTGATTTGTGGGCCCCGTGGAGATGACCGAGCGGTGGATTCCCCGTGCACAGCCGGGGCAACCTCCCCGGGGTCCCGGAAACGTCTCTCGGGGCCACTGCTAAGCCAGAATATCCCCACTGTGGGCTCCAAGGTGACCTTGGGCTGTGACAGATTCCCCAGGGCACGCCCTCTCTGTGGTGGTTTTGGGGACCGAGGCTGGAGAACAGCACCGTGGTCAGGGTGAGGCCGTGCCAGGTGTGGCTCGGTGTCCTCGGGACCTCGTCCGTGGAGGCTTTGGTGTGGAAAGGCTGCTTCACTAGCGTCAGCGCTCAGGCCCCACCGCACACGGGGAGGGGTCGGAACGGCGGCACCGAGCGCTTATTTCGCGGCCGTTTCACTCCTCGAGGAGCCGGCGGCTGCGCAGAAACCTGCCCTGCGGGCCGGGGGTCCCAGTCCTGCGGTGGGGCGAGGCCGCGCCCACCCTCCCCAGAGAGCGAGAGGGAGCCCTTGGGAGAAGCGGCCTTTCGCTCTGCGCAAATCCCTAGCAGTGCACGTTTCTGCTTGTTCTACACACAGTTGCGTGACTTTCCTCACGCGCGCCCGCGCCCCGCGGAGCCAGCCCTGGACAGGCTGCGTTGCTCCTGCCGTCCCGCACCGCGCAGAGCCCTGACTGCACAGGGCGGCGCCGCGCTCATGCGCAAGCCCGCTGTGGCGGCCCGAGAGTGGCCTGCCGGGAGGGCCGGGGCGCGGCTGTGGACGCTGGAGCCCAGGTGTCGGCCCCCGCGGGCGGCTGCGTTTCTCCAGGGCCCTTCCCGCCGAGGGAAACGCACACTGAGGTGACGGCGCGCTGATGCTAAGCGTCCGCCCTGGTGCCCCTCGGCCCCGGACACGGCAGCTGCTCCTTGAGCGGGAACTGGGGTCTCACAGCTCCCCTCCGTCCCGACTTCTAGCACCACAGCCGGCGTGTCCGTGACCCTGAGCTCTGACTCAGTCCCACGGCGGAGACCCCCAGGGCCCGGCGTCTCCTCCTCAGCCTGCTGCTGGGAGACCCCTCCGCGCAGCGGCTCCTCAGCTCTGCCGCAGGGCGCTTCACTGCAGACGCCCCTGCGCGGCCGGCACCTGCCGCCGGAGGGACCCTGCTCGTCCCCAGGGCGCGTGGCTCGCGCGCAGGCAGCCAGGCAGGCCGGGGCCTGCGGCTGTGCACAGGTGTGGAGTCCCCGGTCCTGGGGTGCAGAGTGCACCCCCGGGGTGAGAGATGGCTCCAGACTCTACTGCCAGTTCCCACCGCACCTCACAGTTGCTGTGTTACCGAGCGGGATTCTCAGGGTCCCCTTTGACGTAGGGCTCCTGCCGAGAACCCGTGCGCACTGCTCGTTTGCTCATCTGTCCACGAACACGCGAGTCTGTGCGTCCCTCTCCCCTGAGGGCCTCGGCCCCCTTTGCTGGTTGTCTGCAGAGAGAGCCTCCGGGCGCGCGGAGTTTTGCGCTCCGAACGGAGCTGGTGTTTAGCCGAGTCGGTTCTAGCGTCACGTCAGCAGAGCAGGGTCTGCTGCGGCCCCGGCAGTGTGACCCTCCCGGCCGGCCTTCGCGGGCTCGCCCTCGGCCCCTTCCCGCTGTCCTGGGACGTGGCGTGCGCCCACCCCATGCCCCACGCCCCGCGCCCCGCGCCCTGCGCCCTCTGTCAGCTGTGTCAGGTGTGGAGAAGGCACAGCTGGTTTCTGACTCGGATCTGCCTTCTGTGGGCGTCTCACCCTCCTAGGGGGCAGGAGAGAAGGAAGTAACTACTCGACCGTCTTCGTCCCAGCCTGGCAGAGGCGCGGCTCCGCCTCCGGAGCCCACCCTGCCCGCCGGCCCCGGGGGTGGGGGCCGGGCGTGTGGCGTAGGTGCTTGCTGCCTGCGCCCACGCTGAGGTGGCGCCTGCGCCCTGCTGGCCCAAGTCCCGCGCTGCCCCCTGCTGCTCCATAGCCGCTGCCCTCTCTGGAGAGCTGGACACCTGCGTTGCTGGTCCCTTTTCCTAGCATCAGCTTGACTGCCTGTCACCCAGGCCTCCTCAGCTTGGCGGCGCCTCCTTCCTATGTGAACTGGCCCTGGACTCCAAGCCAGGCAGCCCGCGTGGCCCGGTGGGGGGTGGGCTGTGCTCTGTGACCCGCAGGGCAGGGCCTGGCCTCGGCCTGGCACCGAGGAGCTTCTGGATCGGACGGTGCTCCTCTCGATGCCCACCAGGCCGGCTCATCTCCGATTCCACGTGCCTGGCCGAAGCCGGCCACCGTGCTTAGGACGTGATTCTGATACCGAGCCACAGGGTGAACTCCTGGTGGGGACTGGGGTGTGGCCTGGAGGGTGGTGTCGGGACCAGAGCCCCCTGGCTTCTTTCTTTGCGTCTGGGCTTCTGTGAGGTGAACAGTCCTCTTCTGCCCCCAGACCCGCCAGGGGGTAGGGTGCCGCCACAGGCACACAGCAACTGGGCCATGCAGCCACGGACGGAAGCCTCTGAGGCAGACTGAGTCGAGCAACCCTTTCTCCTCACAAGCTGATTCGTTTCTGGCATCTTGTCACAGCGATGAAAAGGGGCCCAGAAGGTACTTTGTGTCCAGGCCCCTGTCAGCCCCTCTTGTGGTAGGAAGGGAGGGACGCGGATGGGTGATGTTATCCACCCTGAGGAAGCTCGAGTCCCTAAGCCCAGGCCCCAGGCCTGGTCACTGTGTGTTTATTTTCAGAGATTTTCTTCAGAAGTTTCCTTTCTGCCATTGCTTGTCGGAGAGTGTGTTCTTCCCTTTTACTGAGTTCCTGACTTAGAGAGCTGCGAAGTGTTTGTTTTATTATTTTGTAGCTCGACCCTAGATTGAAAACCAGCATGGAATTTAGAATCCAATCTGGAGGAGTCTTTCTGAACATCTGTGCTTTGTCGTGTCCACATGTGTGTTAATTACTAGTCAGGGAGGGAAACCAAGATTTATCACCATAACTGGGACTCGGAATAGCCTTGGACACTCAAAACGATGTGAAGATTAAGAAAGACCTCTCCTGACAATGTCTTCCTGTCTGTTTCAGGGGTATGTAACTTTAAAAATAATATTCTTTCAACTTTGATAGCAAGTTAAATGACTTTAAATATGAGCACTTTCATTATAGTAAGCCTGAGTTCTTAAACTTATAAGTTTTATGTGCTTAAACTAGAATAACCATAGTGAAGTAGGAAGATAGAAACATTTGTATCTAACTTCTTCATGGGAATTAGCATTACTGTAAATGCGCAGGTCATTTCCATTCGGATTGGTGCCTTTTATCCAAAGCTCACGTGTGTGTGCATGCGTGTGTGCGTGCACGTGCGTGTGTGTGTTTGCACCACAGGAGAAGAGGACGAGGGGCTCCCGTGGGCGATCGCGTCCTGCCGGGAGCAGCTCAGGTGTCTACCTTCTTTGCTCCGGTGCCCTGCGGAAGACTCGCTGCTCTTCAGGCTGTAGCAGATCTCTTGTCGCCATTTCCTCCTCATTATTCACACGATCGCCGAGCGCGCACAGTAGCTGACGCCGATTCGCAAGCTCCGTGTGGACAGGAGCTCGAAGCCCATCAGCAGATCTGGACCCGAAATGAGGCTGCTTCACCCCACCCACCAACGCACAGACTCCCCAACTGAGTGGCTTCATCGAGTGGCCTCGTAACTGTCACAGGGAGGAATCAGGAGTCTCAGCGACACCGTCGTCTCCCTCCTTGGGCCCCCGCCGTGCAGTGCGGCAGGCACAGGGCTGGCTGGAAGGAGCAGAGTTGGGTGGCAGCAGGGAGCTGGCATTCAGGGCGGCTTTTCCGCGCGGACCAGATCAGAAGCACACAGTGACTGCGCGGGACCGGGAGCAGAATCGCACATTTCAGTGTGGTGTGACCTGCAGACACGAGCCCTGCACCCCGGCCCCAGCCTGCCACAGCCTGGCACCTCAGCCCCACCCGGCCTCTGGACGTGGGGCTTGCTTAGAGATGGCCCTGCTGGCAGCTGGACAAGGCTGTTCTGTCGGGAGCCTCACCCCCGCTGGGCAGTGCGGCCACCGGCCTCAGACTGTGTCTCTTCCATTTTGCCTCGGCTCAGGGAACTTCCCAGGGGTGCTCCCGAGCATTTATATTCCGGGCACGAAGGGCCACCATCCTGTGCAGTACATGCTGGCTGGGCCCAGCCACCGCCCGCCCCCGGCCGCAGTGTCTTCTGGTCCTGATCCCAGTGGCCGCAGAGCCCCTGGGCAGAGCGTGGACATGGCCTCGCACACCAGCCACGGGAAGCACAGGACAGCATGGCAGGCTGGCTCCCCCGGAGCCCCGCGGGGTGGACTGGGGACCTGGGCCCTCACACCCGAATTTGAGACACCTCTCAGCTGCTCCTCCCCGGCGGGTCTTCAGATCTACTGAAGAATTCCAACATGAATTCAGGTTCATTCCAGACTTTTATTTTGGGGGCTTTTTCCTATTATTTTAAATCACAAAGCACTAAGCCATCAGTCCGAGATTTTGCTAAAAATGTTCTGGTGTCTTGAGCTTATTTTACTCAGCAAAGTCAGGAGACGTTCCCAAAACAGACACTGAGGTTTGTTGTCAAAGTCATTAAAATATAATCCCAGCCCAGTGCCATTTTGAGTCATTTGGTGTTTCCTTGTTTATTTTTCCCCTCAGTGGCGAGTTTTCAAATTTAATTAATTTGGAGAAATAGGTTGTTCTCACTTTTATGCTCTTGAAAAATACGTACTTAAAATAGACCACAAATCGGGGTTAGTGAATTGATGGATTAATAGGAAAATCGTTGCTATTTTAAGTGACAGTTAAGTAACCAGAGTAGAGGCCAACTGCCTGTTGGTTAGTAGGTGGAAGGGATTTGAGGGCCTGGGTGAGATGCACCCTGAGCTTCGGCTCTAGCCGAGGGCAGAAACAGCAACAAAATTCCAATCATCACCTCCTACTGCTTCCTTTAAAAAGCACTGTTGCACTTGGTTCTTCAGAGAGATGCTGGTCATGTATATTTAAGGTGTGAGACGCTGGGCATGTAAATTTAAAGTGTGAGATGCTGGGCGTGTATATTTAAGGTGTGAGATGCTGGGCGTGTATATTCAAGGTGTGAGACGCTGGGAGTGTATATTCAAGGTGTGAGACCCTGGGCGTGTATATTCAAGTTGTGAGACGCTGGGCGTGTATATTCAAGGTGTGAGACGCTGGAGTGTATTTAAGGTGTGAGACGCTGGGCGTGTATATTCAAGGTGAGAGATGCTAGACGTGTATATTTAAGGTGAGAGACGCCGGGTTTGTATATTGAAGGTGAGAGACGTTGGACGTGTATATTGAAGGTGTGAGATGCTGGGCGTGCATATTCAAGGTGTGAGACGCTGAGCGTGTGTATTCAAGGTGTGAGACGCTGGGTGTGTATATTCAAGGTGTGAGACGCTGGATGTGTATATTCAAGGTGTGAGACGCTGGAATGTGTGTATTTAAGGTGTGAGATGCTGGGAGTGTGTATTCAAGGTGAGAGACGCCGGGCGTGTATATTGAAGGTGAGAGACACTGGACGTGTATATTGAAGGTGTGAGATGCTGGACGTGTATATTCAAGGTGTGAGACGCTGAGCGTGTGTATTCAAGGTGTGAGACGCTGGGTGTGTATATTTAAGGTGAGAGACGCTGGATGTGTATATTTAAGGTGAGCATACACATGGAGTGAGAATCTCTCAAAGGCAGAAATTACAAGAGTGCTTTGTGTCGATACAGACCTAACAAACGCACAATTCGCCATTGGTGAGGAAAGAGTTTTGGCATGGCCTGTAGAATTCTTCTTAATATATGTTCCTATAAAGTTGGCTGTAGAAACCTTTTTCCTGTGGAATATGGTGTCGGAGGTGTACGTTTTCAAAAAAGAAGGAAGGAAATGGCCCCATTATGTAATAAAAATGAGACTTGAGATTGAAGTGACTTTTATAAATCACACATTTTAGGATACTTTACTTTTATGGCTAATACTCCTAACAGTCAGATAGGGAAAAGCTCAGGTTCTGTCTGGAAACTGGAAATATTTACGATCCATGACATCCTCTTCAGTCTTTGGATCGCCTGATCTTTGTGAGCGATGTCGGGTAGACGTGGTCTTTAGGATGAACAAACGCCCTGTGAGATCGCTGGCTTCGGGCTGCCCTGCTTCTTGGCGGACAGCCTGCTCCTGGCCATGCCCTGGGTTGCCGCAGCCCTGGCACCCTTGTCACCTCCTTTGTGTGAGTCTCCCCACTTCTGGGTCTCAGCTTCTGAGTGTGGTTTCCTTCTTCAAGCAGAAGTTCTGAGCGAAGACCGAGCCCCTCCCCCTCACTGTTCTCGCTTTGTGTCTAGGAACGGGGTGTGAGGGGTCTCCTTCATGTGACACCTGGAAGCACCAGCCCTGTGCCAGGTACCTGGCACATGGCCCTGGGTCTCCGGGTGCTTCCTGCCAAGGGTACCAGGCTTAGGAGCAAGGAGAGGGTCAGGACGATCATCGCTCTTCAGCTGAAGAAATCGGGGCCTGAGGAAACGGAGCCTCGTGCTTGGCCCTGTGGCAGGCGGCCGAGCCGGAGTCCTGTTCTCAGCTGTGTGCTCGCGTCCCGGGAAGGCGCTGGTGCCGGACCCTCCCGGACAGCGGAGGGGATCTCGGGGGGAGACCGCGCACCGGCGCTTCTGCGGCCACCGCTGGTCACTCGCCGGTCTTGCAGGAGCCCAGCGCGGCTGCTCCTGGTGAGGAAATGCCTCCTTCCGCAGCCGCTCCGCTCGCTCGGTGCGGAGAAGAGAGCCCGTGGAGGAGGCGGCAGGCTGGTAAGGACCCGCCGGCCGAGCAGCCGCCGGGAGCAGCCACGCACTCGCACACGCTGGGGGCTCACGCAGCTGTGTGACGCGGGTGTCCGCCTCCGGGCGGACGCAGAGCGCGGTCAGGAGGGCGGGCCGGGCGGTGCTGCCAGGCTGCTCCCCCCGCCCCGCCCAGCCGCCTGCGACAGTCAGGCCAAGGAGCGAGGGGGGCGGTGGGGGCGGGAGGGAGGACAGGCTGCGCCGCCCTGCCCCGGCCTGGCGCACAGCGGCCACCCAACATTTCGGGGCCCGGAGTGACCGGAGCTGACTTGAGGTAGCGGACACAGACCCAGGAGCTCGCCGAAATCGTGCAGAATAAACCAAAGCGCGCGCTGCTCACGCCCCGCCCCCCGTCCCCACTGGCTCCACCTCCTGCCTCCGAAGCGGGACTCCGGAGCAGACTGAGCTCGGCATCGGGGACCCACCGGAAGCCGCGGAGAAGGTGCCGGCCCGTCGTTTCGCCACCCGGGAGGCTCGGGCGACGCCTGCCACGCTGCCAGGGCGCGCGAGGAGCTCTCTCAGCGGGCCGCGGTCATCAGCCGCCGCCCAGGTCTACACGGAGGGTCGGGCCGGCCGCCTGGGCCGCGCGGTCCCCTCCGCACCGTCCCGCAGTGTGGTGGGCGGAGCGTCGGCCTCGGCTGCGGGTCCGGGACGCAGAGGCCTCCGTGGCGCGGGGCAGCGGCGCGTTCCCTCCGCACCAGCGGGAGAAGAGGGGCCGGGAGCCGCGTGCAGCTCTGGGTGCGGCGGGAGGGGGCGGGGCAGGCAGGAGCCCCGCCCCGGGGAGGGCGGTTCCGCCGGGAAGGCGCCGGCCCGGACAGGACGAAGGGCGGAAGGGCGGCTGCTCCGCCGCTTCCCGCCTCCTGCCCGCCGGAGCGGGAGCTGTCCGTCCTCCGCCGTGGCCTGCGCCGTGGGCCTGCCACGGAGCCAGCTGACTCTGGGCTGCGACCTCCGCAGACTGTGAGCAGAAATAAACCTTTCCTCGTTTAACTTGCGAACCAGTAGTGTGGGTGGGGGTGGGGTGTTTTGTCTCAACTACAGGAACAGTAAGCGGGAGAGCCGCCCTCCCTCTCCTTTCCCTCCACAGCCCTTTCCTCGCTTTGGATGTCTGTCTTCTGCTGTCCTACACTGAGCCTTTGCTGTTTTCATCACAGTTCAGGGTTCTCATATACGAGAAGACACACGCTCTCCAAGTCTCTGAGTCTGGTTTATGCTCAGCCTGGGGGCGCCAGACACGGAGGGCATGTGAGGGTCCTTTCTCCCGCTCTGGGCAGCGTTGACTCCCGGCCCCTGCAGAGGGTGCTGTGGGTGAGGGCAGAGGGAGGGCGTCTCCATCGGCCCTTTCGTGAAGCCAACAGCCCCCGGCCTGCCGGGGTGGGCTGGCGGTGTGTCCCGCCAGGCAGGCTGCGGTGAGGAAGGTGGTTTAGAGGCGTGTAACCAGCTCGCCGCGCGGCCTCGCCGGTGAGACAGGCGTTTGAAGCCGGGCGGCCTGACGTCCAAAGCCAGTTTCCACCCTGCACACCACCCCCAGTGGCTGTGGACTCCTGTCATGGGACGCGCGTTCCGTCTTCTTAGATTCTTGCGGCTCAGCCCTTGAACATGCTGAAACGGTGGTTATCGGGGATGGGGGTGGGGAGAGGGCAGAAGCCTCATGCCTGAGGCTCAGGGGCTGGGGCGGAGGCTCCCACGAATCCTGCCACAGCAGCACGGTGGCCTCGAGCAGGACGCCCACCCTCCCTGGCCTGCGGCTGTGGGCCGAGGGGGGCCCGTGCTCTCCTTCTTCCGGCCTCACGCAGCTCTCTAGACCATTTTACCGTTCGATCCCCTCGTAAGCCCTGGGAAGCACTTGCCATGCTGCTCCCTACCTCACAGGTGAGGAAACTGGGCTCCAGAGGCTCCTGAAGGTCACGCATGGTGACAGCAGTGCTGGGCTCCCCGTCTGCAGGGCTGAGCTCCTTGACTGTTCCTCCATGCCGAAGGCAACAGTGGGTCCCGGCAGCAGATCCTGCAGGCCTGTTCCGGCCCTGTGGCTCCCGGCGCTCCTGGAAGTGCTGTGGGCAGCTGCTGGGAAAGTGTGTGCCGGCCGCCGAGCCCGGGCACTGACGGCACTGGAAGTCGCTGCCCTGTCCGACCACACCCTGTGTGCACTGACTATTGTAGGAGAAGACAGAAGCAGGTGTCTCTGGGAAACCAAGCAGCAGCGATACCTGGGTGTTTGGAAGATCAAGAATGAAGAGGCAAAGTGGGTGCTGCACCCAAATATGGTTGTGTATGTTAAGATCTGTGCAGAAACGCAGTATTAAAACAATTTTTCAAATTCATGGCATTGGCATGAATTTAAAAATTGAATATGAATTCCAATACATGCATAGAAAGCTAAGTGCAATAACAGGTGATTTGGAGGGGTTTTGTGTGTAGAACAATAGAATTGGGTTGGCTTTATTAGATAACTTTCCAACCAAGTTAATTTAAGTAGCATTCCCACCTTGTTCATTCACAGAGTTATGGAGATAAAAGATTCCTAAGCATTTTGCCGTTCATTTCATTTCTTAAGGGCGTTTCCAGTGAGTGAAGAAAGGCCTTTGTACGTTTGTCTTTGCTTCCCTAGGCGCTGGATTAATGCTGAGCATGCGGCCACTTCCATCCCTCTGGCGGTGTGCAGTCAGTGGGTCTTGGCGCCATGCGGTGCCCGCGTCGCCCGCAGAAGGGACCCTGCTGCTGCGAGCGCCCCTCCCTGTTCCCTTTGTCCCCAGCTCTACTCACCGTTCTTGCCATGCTGCTTGTTCTGTTTTGGAAACTTCCTATGGACAGCACTAGACACACGTGGCCTCTTGTGTCTGCTTTGGCTTCTTCCGCTTAGCAGCGTCTTCACGTGTCGCCTCGTCCACACCGCGGGCCTGGCCCGTCGGGAGCTCTGCCAGAAGCGGCCTCCAGAGCGCTCTGCGCCTGGGCCCTCCCCGAGCCTCCCTCCCCTTCCCTGGGGCACCTGTCGGGTCCGCGCCTTGCCCGGCCTGCCGCCCACCCCGCTCCGCTCGGGCTGTTCCCAGCCTGCGTTAGGGGCTGCTGCTCCTCCGCTCTAGCGCTGGAGCTTGATTCTACTCGGCCTCAGAGCCGGAGGCGCCACGGCCCAGGGGCCTCGTCATTTCTCAGAGAGGTGAGGAAAGAGCGTCTCCACCCGGGCACTTCTTCTCCCGGCTCTGCCCGCCTCTGGCCTTGTCCCAGCACGACGTGGTCCTGTGAGGAGGCTCCGCTCGCCCTCCCTCTTCCCAGGGTGCGGTCCACTCACATCCTCACTTCCTTCCCTGGTCACCTGCTGAGCCTGCAGGGTGTCCGATCGCTGTGCCCGGGGCCGGGACGTGGCACCAGACCCACAACCTGGAGGAGGAGGAGCTGTTTCAGTTCCAGGCTGTGTTCTGCGGAGAGTCAGTCCGTGGTCGGCCAGCTTGGAGGCAGGACGTCACGGTGAGCATGTGCTGGCGCAGGGCCATGGCTCCGGAGCAGAGCAGGTGAACAGCACCGGAGAGGAAGTGGCCGGGCCCAGACTCAGAGCCCAGGCGCCCGCTGGGGCCACTGACATGCCCAGGGCAGGGGCACAGCCAGGCAGAGCCGCTCTCTTCCAGGAAGGAGCTGTGTGCTGTCTTCCCACCCTGTACCCGCCCCCACGCCTTCTTCTAGAATGCATATCATCCTTTTGTGCTGTGACTGATTTATTTTTTTCATTCATTTCTTGTGTGACTATCTTCAACCAGAGTGTGAACTTTCCCACGGAGAATCTTTGGCTATTTCATCGCTGAACTACCACAAGTTTCCTGATAATTTGTTGGCTTAAACAAATTAATAAAAGTTAAAATATCATCCAATATTTCCAAATCTATCTGCCATTTTTTGGTCTTTTTTATGTACCAGGAGCTCAGTGAGGAGCCAGTCTTATAGTATTCGTCTCCTTTAGTCATCACCAATAATCTGAGATAGATGAGCATTTCTTCCGCTTCTAGGTGAGATAACTCGGAGAAGCCAGCAACCTGCCCAAGACTTCATAGCTCGTAAGAACTCAGAGCTTTCAGACTTTGTGCTCTGGAGACCGTTGTTTGACTACTTTGTCTTTTCAAAACAAAATGCTCTTTACACTGTGTACATTAAACTGGAGTCACCTTGATAAAAGGACTGAAAATCTGCCCTCACGAAGGACATAAGTCGGATGGAAGAAGGTTTTAATACACTTTTGCCCCAGTTTTTACATTATGGAAAACTTGCCCTGCCCAAGAAACAGACTTGGCACGGAAAATAAATGGATTCACTTTGGTGGCCAGGAAGCTAAGTGCGAAGAGCAAGCGTGGTGCTGAGTCACAGAGACTGGACTCGCTCCGGACGCACGCTGTCGGACTGTGTCAGCCCGCGGCCCAGCTGACCGGTCCCTCCATGGAGAATAAAGTGCATCTGCTGAGTTAGCTGCGTCCCACCAAGATGTCCGCCCACCACGGCCTCGGCTGACTTAGCTCCCCCGGCCCCACCACCTCGTTCCTGGATACCGCATCACCATTTGCAGGACACAGGTGAGGTTCAAGAAACCACAGAGCAGTGGGAGCAGAAGAGGCCAGAGCAGCCGGCGCCCCCTCCCCGCCCAGCCCGTGTCCTGCGGGCCTCTCCACGGAGCGGAGCCTGTCATACCCAGTCAGACATGCCACTCACTCCCGGCCGCGGTCCTTTCTACACAGTGTGGCCTCCTTCCGCGAGGACAGCTTGAAAGCCCAGGAAGTCACACTAGTCACTGCTTTTGAGCTGCCTCTGCAGAGTCAGGACAGCGTCCTCAGGGGCAGCTCCGGCATGGACTCTGCCGCAGGACCCCGCCTCAGCGCCACGTCTGTCAGGAGACTCACCCGGGTTGGAAGGCAGAGGCCGGAGGCGAGGACCTGGCGTCCCCGAGGACAGTGAGGTCTGCGCTCCTGCCGTGCCTCCTTCTTCATGCCGCACAGCCGGCAGCTTACAGACCACCGCGACTTGTCCTCAGGGGTCCGGGGTCTGCGGAGGCAGCTCAGGCGGTTGGGGCACACACTCACTCACGGACGGCCCTTTGGCTGTGTCCTCTCGGGGCAAGGGTGGCCGCCCCGCTGCTGCTTGTCCCTGAAGGTGGGGTTGGACAGACGGCTCCGTCACACGTTCTGCAGCACGCAAGTGAGATCTGACACGGTCCGAGGAACACAAAAGCGCAGGGAATGGCCAGCTCGTCACGGCCAGCCCGACCACTGTGCCAGACCGCGATGGGCACACGGTAGCCAGCACTCAGCAGCCAACTACCGGCTCTTCGTTTCTGCTGCCAGTGCCAATCAGATGTGACCATGGCTGTGTTTCAAGCTCGGTGTTCTCTGCTCTTCAGCAGCGCAGTAGTTGTGTGAAGGTTGTGCATGTGTGTGCGTGCACACACACACACACACACACACACACACGGCCAAGGAATAAGAGCGTGCCGCCGAGGGTACCAGAGCTGGGACTCTGCAGGCTGGGGGGCCCAGCTTCCCGGATCTCACCCCAGCTCTGTCACTTGGGAGTTTGTAGTTAGCAAGTACTTAACATTTCTGGGCCTCAACTTTCTCTGAGGAAAATAAGGACAGTTCCCGAAATTATGAGCTTTCCTCGCGGAGAGGTCCAGTGTTAGTTCCTGCCTGATAACTTGGACAGTGTTTTCTGGTCACCAAGTTTAGTATTTTTTCTCCATGTGTCCATGGGGTTCTCCTTTCTCGATATCAAGAAGACAAAACATTCTTTCTGCGAAAGGTTTGCTGAGAGGCGAGACGTGAGGGGCTGGGCCTCCACAGCTTGAGTTTCGGGTTGTAAAGAAAATATTTGCTGGGCTGGTGTTTCCCAGGGTAAATGCTCTCTGGGGTGAGAGTGGAGGGTAATTTCAGAAAGGCTCGTGCTGAACTTTGGAACTGTTTCTTCTAAGCTCTGGAGCATCCAGAGAAAGCAGATATCTGCCAGAAGGCCCCAGAAGCTATTGGGCATGTGAATTCTACACCGCATGATGGTGCATCAGACACATCAGGCTTCTCTTCTTACTGTGAATTAAATCTGATACGCTGCCATAGCCATCCTGCCGGGCTGGTGGGAAGTGCAGGGTCAGACCGCGTGGGGGAGGCTTTCTGCCTGGCCTTGGGCGCAGCCGCCCGGAGCACTCCCGTGAGAGCCTCGGCCCGCAGGTGACGAAGCTGCGCTCTACCTTAGCCCCCAGGCCCCGCCGCGCCCCACAGGGCCAGCAGGGAGGGAGACTTCCCCCCGGGGCCTCGCTCGCGGCCCTCCCCATCCTGGAGGAGGCCCAGGCCCTCGGCGGCTCCCTCTCTGACACCTCCGCTCTTGCCCTGGCTCTGGAGGAGATGAGCAGGAGTCTGCTCCAGGGACACAGTGGGGCCTCTGTCCCGCGCGGGTGTGAACAGACAGGTCACCTGTGCCCGGAATGATGCGTTGCCGGGAGGAATGATGGACCCGACGGCAGGATTTCTTTGGGAGACGGAAGGAGAGGAGTGTGGGGGACCTGAAAGCTCCCTTAACCGTACGGGATCTGGTCCCTGGAGAGTCCCCGCCGCTTCCCCTGCCTACTTTACCTCTGCACATGCAGCACGAAGAGGGCGGAGCTGCTCTGAGGGAGCCCAGAACCCACAGGAGCGGGGGCGAGCCAGCCGCACAGCCGTCTCTGCTGCTTCGCCAGCCTGGAGGGGCCTCTGGTCTCCGAGGCGAGGGAGGCGTGGACCTAGCCTCCCTTTCAGACGAGGCCGCTGAGGTTCAGACCACAAGAGGTTTGCCCCATTATAAAGTTGCTTCCTGGGGGCAGCAGCACATGGCATCAGAGCTCCTGGCATTTTCTTCAAGACCCTGCAGCTTTCTGGGTGTCTTTGTTAGACTGTGGTCATCAGGGACCTGCGATGTTTGTTTTTGCCAAAGAGGAGAGTGGGTTTTCAGTCGGCCTGCTGTCGTCCTGGAAACTTGGTGGGAGACTTCTAAGTCTGGCTTTCACTCTGTTCTTTGCTCTTACCGGGAAGACAGGCTAGAAGGCCACGCCTCTTCTGAGAGAAAACGCTGCAGGCTGGAGCTACACCAGGTGCACACACCCCGGAGTCAAGTCCTGACGTTCGGGCGCGTTGCTGCGGGTTGGGGCTGATGAGAGAAGGGGGCTCTCTACACACCGCACTCGGGTCTCAACGGGCAGCTGCGGGGCGCGCCTCTGCCACGCGCTCTGCGGCCTGTACGAGGAGGCGCGACCCCGGACCAGCGCTCGGCTCCTCGCCCTCCGGCGTTCTCAGTGCTTTGAGACCGTCTGGCCGTGTAATCCAGGCTGGCCTTGGCCCCACTGTGTGGCCCGCACTGGCTCCGACTTGGCGGTTAGAAGCAAAGGAACTGAGCCACTCCCTTCCCTGGCTCGGAGGCAGCATGGCCCACAGCACCCTAAGGGTACACCCCGTGTCCCTAACCCTAACCGGGGAGTCCAGTTAGAGACGGGGAAGTCTGTGAGCCACACCCTTCCTCTGCCTTCGCCTGTAGACAGAGCAGACGCGGCCGCTGAGGTTCAGACCACAAGAGGTTTGCCTCAGTGATTAACCCTGAGCCTGTGATGCTGGAAACCTGCGTTCTCAAGTCTCCTCCCTGCGCCTGCTACCATCTTGAGATCATCAATAAAGCCGCTACTTACTACAAGTTACAGGTGAGGCGACCCGCCCCGTCATACACAGGTGCCGGCACTGCTGCTGGCCCCCGCAACTAGAGGAGGCTCCTGGCGACTCTCCTGGTTCAGCCTCCAGCACGCTGGGATTTCAGCCATGTGCCCAGTTCTTACTGGGCTCTTGTCAGTAAACTGAATTTAACAGTTCCACCTGCCATCGGATCAAGCAAAAGGGAAGCGAGTCCTGAGCACACGAAACGGGAATGTGAAGGCTGCCTCTGGACTGCGTTCCAAAGTGTGTCCCGGAATGAGGTCTTTGGAGGCCCTGCTTCAAGGCACAGGCCAGAGTGTCGCTGGCATGTTAGTTATTCGGTAGCAAGTGGGTTTCTCTGGGCCATAGAAAATTAAAAGCGTTTTGCCCTGACATCTGCTGCCTAACTGGTCCCTGGCATTTTGTTTTCCCTCCGAGCTTGCCAGGAAAACCCTAACTCCGCAGGCAAGAGCTCTTCTCAGGGCATGGATGCTGAATCAGGTGTCCTCCTGCAGTGGGCTCTGCAGCTCCAGGGTTCCCTCCCCTCATCGCAGGGGCGCTCAGAGGTCACCCGTGGTGGGGAACCCTCCACGCAAGCCCCCTCTCCTCCAGACCCGGCCCCGCCCTCCTGGACCGGCCCCACTCGCTTCCTGGGGCTGTGAAGCCGTGAAGCCCCGTCCCGCGTCCTTCCCTCCCAGCGCACAGCTCGCTTCGTGCCTCTTCTGGGGTGACGGTGCCTGGGGACGCTCGGCCGTGTGCACGTTGGGCCCTTCCCGGGACTCAGTCGCTCGCCAGGGCCGGTGACAGCCGGACGCAGGGACCTCTCCAGCCTCTCGCCTCTCTCCGCCCGTCCGGGACGCCAGCCTGCCCTCCCGGCCCTGCACGCGTTGGGGTCTGAGGTGCTTGAGTTAGCTCTTCACACGCCAGAGACCCTTTGTCTCCTCGGACCCAACAGGGCTCAGCTGGCAAGAGACGCTGCGCATGGCTCTTCTCTGGTCCTGGGAAGACAGTGCTGGAGGAATCGGGAGTGTCTGTCTGTGGTCGAGGCCGCTGGTCTGTCACGGGGCGCAGATCAAATCCGGCCAGCGGAGCGATCAGGAGGCGGTGCTACAGTCCACACGCTCCGCCCGCCTTGAGGACAGGGCCCGGGTGGAAGGGCGGGACCCGTCTCGGCCGGGGCCCCTGGGATCTGAGTGCTGGGTGAGGGGCTGCAGGGGAAGGCGGGGCAAGGGCTCCTCCCGAGCGTGGCGGCCAGGCAGGAAGTGGTGCGGAATAATATTTAGGCAGGGC
The DNA here is from genome assembly GCA_004025085.1 of Thryonomys swinderianus. Taxonomy (NCBI): domain Eukaryota; kingdom Metazoa; phylum Chordata; class Mammalia; order Rodentia; family Thryonomyidae; genus Thryonomys; species Thryonomys swinderianus. The sequence continues at coordinate 21,845 of PVIC010006384.1, forward strand.
GCTCCTTGAACCGTGGAAGCCCCGGCGTTCCCTAGGCCTCCCTCCTCCTGCGGGCCTGCAAACCTTACGTGATAAATCATTTCTGCAGTCCTGGCGGCGCCCGGTGGTGCCATGGGGCACGGGGCCTCTCAGTGGGGCCGCCATCTGTGGCTGCAGTCACGCTGGAGGGGCCCGAGGGACTGGGGTTGTCTCCGTGGTGCCCAGGCCTTTCTGCGTGGTGGTGCTCCCCCTGGGCTCTGTGGCCGGAAAGCTGAAGCTCTTCTTCCAGCCAGTTCCGTGGGATTCAGGGGCCCTGACATGTCAGGGAGCCGGCCCCCAGCTGCCCACACCCTGGTCCCGGCGTGGCCTTGCTTTGTGCTAAATCACCCCGTGACCACGTGGACCCGGCCCAGACTGTCAGTACCAGGCCGCCAGCCGCTCGCAGGAGCCACACTCGGGTGACACTGAAGGAGGGAAGAGGGGAGGGAAGGGTCTTCGTGTATCAGCCTCCTCTGCTCAGTGTTTCTGTAAACACTGCTATGAAAAAATTAACATCGACTGTTCTTACAAATTATTAAACAATAGAGAAAGGAAAACAAGGAAGAAAAGAACCAAAAGTTCAGTGTCCTGGAAATCGAAGGGGAAGAAGGGGGCTGGGGAGGAGGGGTCAGCGTGAGGGCTTAGGCCAAGCGAGGGCCAGCAGCGCTGGGGGTGGCCGGGTACTGGGTGTGGCTTTGGGAACTCACTGGCCACCCCGCCGAGCGCTCCTGTGGCCTCTGGCGCGATGGTCCTCGCCGTGAGCTGAGCACGGGAGGCAGGTTTCCCCAGCGCCGGTGAGCCATGCCCAGGGTGGTGGAGGGCCTGGGCCGCGCCCTGCAGTGACACGGATCTGCTCGGTGGGAGTCACCTGCTCCGTCCCCCAGAATCCGCAGCAGCCTGTTGTTTCTTCCTGCGTTTTACGGTCTTCGGGGTCGCTCAGATGGGCACGACTGCCTCGTTATGAACAAAGTGCGAATGGGCTCTGGGCCCACCAGACAGCAGCTTCTATGCCAGTTATAGGGGACGGCTGGGAATGTGGTCCCTTGCGTGGCCCCTGCCGCAGGCTTGGCCGACCTGGAAGCAGAGGAGAGGAAACCCCAGCGTTTTAAGAGTCGGAATGTGCAGTGGGTCCTGCGGAGGGCGCTAGGGAGGTGAGCAGAGGCGCAGGCCGGCCCCGCCCCTGAGGAGAGGTGGAGGCACCTGGCAGAGGGTGGCTGCGGGTGAGTGCCAGGTAGGGCCGTGCTGAAGAGGGTGCTGGCCGGGCCGGGTGCCGGTGCCGCGGCTCCTCGTGCTGGACCGAGCGGCATGCGGGCGTGCAGCCGTGGGCAGAGCTCCTGGGGACAGCCCCAAGGGGCGCCGAGGGCCCCACGGGGACCGCGGGGGCCGTGCACCAAGCTCTGTCCCCAGGGCGAGGCCCGAACCGGGCGGGACGTTTACACTCCTGATCCCACAGGGCCAGGACCTCTGGCCGCATTCCACTTTCGCTGTTGTTTGGAAGGAAAGCCTGGTATCAGTTATGTTGTCATCTTAACTTTCCAGCTTGTGGGGTTTTTGTGTTCTAAGCCCGTTTTCAGTACTTACTGATTGCGTTTGCTGTGGTGAATCGGTACACGTGCAAAACACGCTTCATGCTTTTTAAGCCCCTCCCCTCGCCTCCTGCTCTAGCGCCTCTGCTCGCTTGTACTCGCCTGTCTCCCTATTTCATATCATCTGTTTTATTTTGTTCTTGCCTTTGTCCTGTGAGAGAAATCGTATGGCACTCAAGCTAGCGTGTCTGGTTCGCTTCCCCGGACGCTGTGGTCTCAGGTGCCTCCGTCCCCTGGAGACCCAGCTCACCCTCTCGCAGTCGCCGTCCGTCATCTGCCGGTGGACATGCAGGTGCATCCACGAGGCAACTGCGATGCCGGCGGCGGCATCCAGAGTCCGCGTGGGTCTCTGTGGCGTGAGGGGCCCGTAACTCTTCCCGGAAGACACCTAAAGGGAGGAGCTGCGTTTGCGACAGTCCCTAGGTTACTCTTCTGTGGCCCCCGGGGCCTCGACCTTGAGCATGCATAGATGACCTTCAGAGACTAGGCGATCTCCCCACTGGTCTCTAGGGAGACAGTTCAGAGGTGGAGACCTCGGCCCGACCTGCCGCTCTCCGGCCGGGGTCTGTGTGGGAGAGCAGCCTCTCCTGGGACGTGCCGGCCTCCTCCCTCCCGTGCTGGGGCCTGCTGGAGTCTGCGCTGGACGGTGTGTGGCTAGATCCTCCTGTTGCACACGCGGACACACGCACATGCACACCCACGCAGGACTGCGAGTGTGCAGGCGTTCCTGCAGAGCGGGCGCTACAGCGCCAGGAAGGAGAACGTGCCTGGGACACCTTTCCTGTCCCGTGGGAGGAGTGTGGCCCCTCTCGGGGGCAGATTGGCTCGTGATTCTTCGCAGGCAAGGGCTCTTTCTCTCTGCCTGAGTCCATTCGTCAGTGTGCCGGGTGGGCACCCACTGGAGGAGCCGGAGGCGTGGGGTGCGGCCTGGGCTCCCGGGGGGGGCAGGACAAGAGGCCCCGCCGGGCTCTCCGGCTGGGTTCCAGGGGTGACCTTGGGGACCGGAGGGGAGCAGGGGCTGGAGGACAAGCTCACAGCCGCCCGCAGCGGGTCTCTCCAGCCTCCTCTGCAGACCTGTGTTTTCCCGGACAGGACATTAGCAGACGCAAACACGGCAGACGGAAGAGAAGGCAAGAGAAAGGGCGCAAGGGGGCGGGAAGGAGGTTTCCAAACGCGAGGGAGCCAGAAAGTCCCGAGAATAGTACAAACAGCACCGCTGACAGGAAGACCTGAGGGAAAGAGGAGTAAAGTGCTGGCTAGCAACGAAATTCAAAGTCTTTGTGATCAAGGTCTAGGGGGCACAGTGGGCGTTAAGACAGAGATAAAGCCTTGGGGTTAATAAGGTCAAGAGCACAGAGTAGAAGAGGTAAAATACTGAGCTAAGATCTGCATAACATAAAAGCTAAAAATGTATAAAGGTGTATAGGTGTATAGCTGTAAAAATGTATAGGTGGGATTAGCTATTGAGCTCAGGAGCTCAGAGCTAAGAGGACCAGGCTGGAAACAGGAAAGCTCCAGACTTCCGAGTCTTCCGTGGGGGTTTTAGGGCAATCCCAGGATTCCGTGCCGCCTGCCGTTTCCGGCAGCTTCCGCGAGGTCTGGAGCCTGGGCGGCCCCTGCAGGGCAGGATGTGCCGGACTCGCTTTCCTGCTTTCAGGGTCTTTTCTTGCCGGGCGCCATTGGCATTGGGTCGGAGTCGAGACCCAGCAGCACCTCTTGTCCTGCCTCCCCTGTGGGAGCCCAGGCCGCCGCCCAGGAGATGCCACGGACGCCGGGCCGGGCGCTCAGCTGACCGGGACCCTGTGCCCGGAGCGAGCCGTGAGCCCCAGGCCTCGCCCTCCGCTCGGCTGCCTGCGATGGCCAGTGAGGCGGCCAGAGCCGCTCTCCAGCTCCGCGCCGCACGCCCTGTACCCTGTGCTGGGCCTTACACTTGCTCCTCAGCCTCTCTCCGTGAGCAGGGCTTGGGCCGGCCAGGGTGCAGGACTGAGGGGACCACAGAGCCCTCTGGGCGACCGTGGGCAGCCCGGGGCCACGTTTTCCAGGCGAAGAGCGGGGTGGGCGATTGTCCTCTGGCCCGTCCTCACCGCCCTGCCCCTTGGTGCTGGGATTTTGTCCCTCAGGACAAGCGCGTGTGGCCGGGCTTCTCGGCTGTGCAGTCTGAGAGCAGCTGCCGGCGCGTGGCTGGGGCCGTGAGCCACCTCAGCCCAGGTGGGCAGAAGGGACTGAGTGCGAGGTGCCAGCGGGTGGTGGAGCAGCTTCATGCCACCCCCCCATGGTGCTGGCTCCCTGTGGAGCCCGGGGCCCCACGCACTCACCTCAGCCGCCACAGCGGCCTCGGGGCTGTGACGCCCGCGCTCCGGGAGCCTCTTGCTCCCCACTGGCCCAGGTGGCCGCCCTCTGGGAAAGCGGGGAGGCCCTCTGACTCCGAGCGGTGCCGTGGCCCCTGCGCTGTCACCCCACAGCACAGCGCAAGTGCTCGGGCAGCGTCCTGTCCAACAGACGGGCCACGCGGCTCCAGGCCTGCGCCCAGCCCCCTCCCCGTGCGCCTCTGACTCCCAGGACGGGCCCTGGGAGGCGCTGCGCTCATGTCTCGGGGTCCTGCGCACCCCCGGTGAGCAGGTCACTGTGCTGTGGAGGTCCCTCAGGTGGTGCAGGTCGCAGTAGAGCTGACCAGGAGTTTTCCTCTGAGGACTCAGATGCCAGAGTTTTCAAATTGCTGCAATTTCTGAGCGTCATTTTACAGTTGGGGTGGAATGTGCGGCTTAAGCAGACCCAATTAAACCCAAATTATCCGTGGCCGGCGGCCGCTGGCGACTCCCTGTGTGGGGAGACAGACGGCCAGGCGGAAACATCTCGCAGACAGCGCGGGTGGCTCCGGTGCCCGGCCCCCTTTCCGTCAGTGTTCACATGACACACGCTGAGTTCCTGAGGAATTTGCCCTTGTGTTGTTCATTTCTCTCGTTTGTCAGTGTCACAGACCATGAAATCGTATTTTAAAAGTGCTGCTCTTTTTCGAGAAAGACGTCCAAGGTTTCGTTCTCAGCTTGTCTGTCCAGAAAGCGGATGACGCGGGTCTGACTCTCTGGGACTCTTGCGCTCCCCGAGCCGCGTCAGGGATTTCCCTGTGGCAGGTTTCGGGCCCGAGTGCGGGCGGTTTCTGTGATGCGCGCCGTGCTGATTTATCCCGGGCTCCTTGAGAGCAGCCTGCAGGCGCTGAGCCCAGCAGCCCGTTTCTGAGCTGTGCGCTCAGGGTGATGGTGGGTTCTGCTCGGGTCTGAACGTGGGACCCGATGGCAGCCATGCCCGCTGAGCCTGTCCCGGCACGGAAACGCGCAGCCAGACGGACAGCCCTGTGCCTTGCCTTCCAGACAGCAGCACGAAAACCCTGATGGACAGACGGCGTTCTGGGCACCGTCGCTGCCGGAATGGCTCCTTAGAGCTGGCGGCAAGCCTGACCCAGGTGTCACCAGCCCTCCTGACGCTGTCGCCCACCCTCTTCTCCACGGTCAGCACAGAAAGGGCCTTTGTTCCTTCAGAAGCTGAGCTGCGGCGCAGCACGAGGAGAAGTCTTCAGCGGCTGCTCCACGTGAGCCGGATCGTGGGCGCAGGAACCGATCGGTAGTATTCTGCCACAGCTGATGCATTATCACGGGGCTGTGTGAGCAGGGCTGGGCCTGAGACTGAGCCTGGGACTCCCTTTACAACCGACAAGTGGAGGGGCCAGGCCATTGACTCTCACCCATGGCATCCAGTGAGCTCGGTACCTCAGCCGAGACCATTTCCAGCCGGTGCGAGACAGTCCGTGCCCTGGAATCATACAGCACGCCCGGCAGTGGCGGGCGCCGCGGCAGCTCCGAGAACCTGGGGACACCGCGGTGCTGCCCGGAGCTCATCTCGTGCAGAAGCTCAAGCCGAGCCACTCAAGGTTTGCGCTCAGCCTCGGTCGGAGCCCCGCTCCGGCTCCGGCCTGCCGGGGAAGCAGCGGGCGCTGTCTGGAAGCAGACTGAGGCCGCGGCCTCCCCCTTCTACTGGCCCTTCCGTCTTCCCTCCACACCTGTGGACTCGGGGTGAGTGGGGCCTGCCCTGGCATCGGGTCCCCGCGAGAGCGAGGTTCCTCCAGGGAAGGGAGCAGGGAACGATCTCGCAGAGCTGCTGGGTTGCTGTGGAAATGGCTCACCGGCACAGGATGTGGCGCAGAGGAGCTGGCAAGGACCGGCCAGGCATCGCACGCCCAGTGCACCCTCCAGTGGGGGCGACGTGGGCATAGCAAGAGCAGCCCCTGTGGGGTGTGTCGGGTCCCGGCTCACGCAGATGGCCCGTGACTTGGATGGGAACCGTCAGAGCTGGAAATGCTGCCAGTCACGAACGCATTTGATCCACCCAACCCACCCAGTGGCCCCGATGGGAACGCAGCCACTGAGTAGGCGGCTGCTTCTCCTTGTGATCGGGCTGCCTGGGGGACAGTGGGCACTGCCCGCCACAAGAGATTGGGGGCCACAGAGCGTGCGCCTGTGCAAAGACCCCCTTTCAAGAGCCCACGGGCCTTCTCCGTACTGCTGTTGCTTTGCACCACTGATGGGTGGAACAAGTGTGAGCGTCTCAGAAGTTGGGGGCACCAGCCCTCAAGCAAGAGCTGCCACCGCACCGGGGCCGGCCTCCCTCCGCCCGCACGCAACTCCCGAGCTCGCTCTGAAATTCACAGCACGCCCCTGGACTCCTCCACTCCGAGGAACTCGGTGTCCACAGGCACGAAAGGCCACAGCGGGAGAGTGACTGGGAGGCATCCTGAAGAAAAGTCTGCAGTTCAGGTACGATCCACGGCCCCTCCCGCGATGCATCCCGGAGGCAGGGCATTAACATGCCGTTCAACAGACTCAGTCCAGGGCGCTGCTGAGCAAGAGCAGCTACCTAAGTCCTCACTGTGGTCCTGTCGGAGAAGAGGCAGGTAACTTGCCCACAGACACACAGCTGGGTGAGACTGAAGCCCTTCGTGTGGCCATGTGCAGTTTGTGGCCCAGGGTCCCCCAGGACTCACGCCAGTCCAGGCGGTGAGTCGAGGCCCAGAGCCCCGTGCCGAGAGGCCTCCGGCAAGGTTCCTGCCGGCCAGCGTCAGCTCTGCAGCCCGCTCAGAGCTGTGCTCCAGCCCCAGGCAGGACCGTGCTGTCGGGGAATCGATACGGAGGCTCCGCACAGGATGAGAACGGGCGCCCGTCCAGCCCAGCTCGTCCCTCGTGACCTTCCTGGGAGAGCCAGGCACGCAGGCCTGCGGTCCTCCCCGGGTCCCTCTGTGCGGGAGTGAGAGGCAGGTGGAGCCTGAACAAGTATCAAAACAAGACTCACTGGCCCCGAGGCTGCCCTGCGACCTGCTCCTGCAGGTGGCCTGCTGCGCAGCTTGAGAGCTCTGTGCACGGTTTATTGGTGCCTCTTTGTTTTTTGTCTTGCTTGCTTAATTTTTTCCTTCTAAATTTATTTTTAATTGAAAAACTAAAATCGTATGTATCTGTTTTGTGCAGCATGGCCTGAAACCGTGCATGTACACCCCGGAATGGCCAGCCGGAGCCCGTCACACATGCACCATAGCACGCAGGCGTCTGTGGTGAGAGCTCTTGGCGTGTTGAAGATGCCGCCTGGGGACAGTAACTGCGGTCACCATGCAGGACACGGGTCCTGGCCTTCCCTTCCTCAGCCAGCTTTGTCCTCTTCTCCTTTCACCTTCACTTCTGTTCTTTACTAGTGATAGTTTAATGGCCACCCTCTTTAGTATTAATTTGTCCTCCTAGACCCCATATTTAAATGCTTGGGTTTAGCAAACAGATTTTACAAGTGCTAAAAATCTACTTTTGGTTTTCGTTAATCCTAGACAGCCTAGCAGAACATCTGCTCAGAGTAGGATAAGTGTTCTGGCGCGGGACAAAGGAACTTAGCGTTTTAGCCAGCAAGCCCGTGGGGCCCTGTTGACAGTGAACGGGCTGCACATGGCTGTGTGAAGGATGGAAACGGGTCATCACTGTGCATCGTGGCCTGGGTGGTTTCCGGGGCACGTGACTTCGAGCCCAATTTGAGAACCAGATCACTAATTCCTCCTGCTCGATCCTCATTCTTGTTCAAAGTTGCTCGTAAATTCCAGAGCTAACTTCTCCTTTTCAGACGCTTCCTTGCTCCTGATGGGGAGAGTGAGCAGAACTAGGCCACCCGTGGTTTAAATGAAAGCACGAAGATCTCGCATGAGTACATGGGACAGAAAGGGAGACCAGAGGGCACCGCGTGAGGGATTGCTCGTGATTTTAACAACTAGACCGCATTTAGCCCCACATATAAACTTTCAGATCAAACTTTCCAGTGGTACATTTTTGTTGTGTTTCATTTCCAGCTGGCCGGGTACTCAGCACAGCAGATGTCTGAAGGAGGGAAAGATGGTGAGACCAAAGCTGTGTGAGGATCAGCGACAGGTTCTGTTCTAACGCGAGCATGACTTGCGGGGACAGGGACTCGTGTCCGCCACACCTGTCAGCTGCGGCACACTAGCCTGCGGGGAGTAAAGTCACAGAGCCCGCAGGGTCGCGCTCAGGCGCAGCCGAGTGTGCCCTCAGGGGTCTGTGGGGCCAAGGTCTCTGTGCACAAGGGCAGACTCACGGGGGCTCGGGCTCCACCCTCCTCACTCCAGTCAGCCTCAGCGACCCCTTCCGGACAGCCACTGGGTGTCAGGGCTTCGAGCCACCCAGTAGGGGCACAAGTCGGGCCGTTACTCTTTCACTGAGCACTTTTCCAAAAAGTGACAGCACAACTGGTCTTGGGGAGCTGGATTCATAGGGATTTGTAAGAAATGTAACAGTCCCAGGCATCGAGGGACAGACTCTCCTTTGTCCTGGGGATGTGGAGGAAGAATTCGAAGGCCTCAGTGATGAGGAATGGAGTCAGCTGGCAGGAAAAGGCACAGAGGGTGTTGAGGGCGAAGCACCCTGTCCTGTGCATGAGAGAAGCCAAGTCTCTCTTGGGTTCTAGAAGGTTCCATGTAAAATACTCTCCTCAGCCTCGAAGAACCAGACTTTTCATTCAGCCATTTTTCCTGAAGACACTTGCTGCATGGCACAGTCCTGTCACAAACACCCTGCAGAGGCCCGTGTGGAGCCGGGAGTGCGTCCCTGATGGCTGAGCAGGATAGATTTCCTCTCACTCTGTTCTGTCCTCCTTGCCGCAGGCTCGGCCGCACACTCTGACTGTCCCCTGCTTGGGCAGCGGCTCGCAGACCCGGGCCACATGCTGGCTTGTTCACACCCTCGCGGAGGGAGGAAAACATCCTTCCCAGCCAGCGGCGCGCCCTTATCTTTCCTCACTGGCTAAGACCTCAAAGGACCCGTCTCCATCTGCTGTCACACTTGTTGAAGAAGCTCGTCCTTGGAGTCAGCTTGAAGACCAGCCGGGAGGCTCTGCAGTGTCCGGCCAGCTTTCCAGTTTCCTCCTCGTGTCTGACCCTGCGGGCGGCTTTGGCCCTGCTGCCATCCCCACGCCTGCGTGTTCTCCCACCACCACTTGGCAATGCCACCCCCTTCCTGCTGAATTCCTCACTACTGCTTTTCTCCGCACCTTTAATCAAGGCTGCCTTCAGGCCCCCTGGCCCCTCCTCTCCTCCACTCCCGGCCGGTCTCCAGCCGTGGCCTCTGGCCCTGCTGTTAGCCTGGGCCTGTCCCCTCCACCTGGACACACGTCGGTGCTGAGTGCGACGTGGCCACACAGAGCTCTCCTCCTTCTTGCGCTGCTGCATGGAATGGACTTGGAGTCCGTGTGGCCTCCGGACGGAGCCAAAGCTTCTCACTGCCCCCTTCCTCGCAGACCGCTCCCACCGTGCCGGAGTCCTGGGCCTGCCCTTCATCTCTCCGTGCTTGGCACCTGCACGCAGCAAACGTTGCCGGACAGAGCCACCTGGGAACCGTGTCAGGCTGTCCTGCTGTCCTTCTTGCAAATATTCTACGCTGCACAGGAGTCTGCTGAAGTGGGCGGCGTGTTTGTGCTCCAGTAAAACCTTTATAAAATCAGGCTGCGGTTCAGCTTTGCCTGGGTGCCCCGTCTGGTCTGTGGTTATCTCTCGTCCAGACTCGGTGTCGGTCCGGACGCGGATGCCCTGCTCCATCTTAGTTTCTTCTGACCAGTCCTGATACCTCATTGCTCTGTTAGCCGCGTGTCCACTGCAGGGGCGGTGGATACTGGACACTGTAGGTTGAAGGAGAGGAGATTTGTTTGGCTTATGGGCCCAGGGATTCAGCCCATGCTGGCTGGCTCCGAGGCAGGGGTGTCGTGGTGGGAGCGTGTGGGGTGGCAAAGCCGCCAGGAACCAGAGCAGGACAGAGCTGTGAGCGAGACATCCCAGAGGTCACCTCCAGGTCCCCCTGGGACCCGCCTCCTGATCGCACCTCGGGCCATGAACATGCGTGCACCCGTGTCCCTGAGTTCAGGGCCCTGCGACCTGGTCACCTTTCCTGGAGTCTCCCTGCAGTTGACAGTGAAGCCTCACGTCACGATCTGAGATCGCCTTTCCGGGTGATGCATCTTCCTAAACAGCCCCAGGGAGTCCCAGCAGGCGCAAGACTGGAAACTCACTGAGCAGGCTGCACGCTCATCCCCGGAAGCCCCTTGAGCTGTCCTCCAGGGGGCGCTGCTCTCCCTGCCCGCGAGTCTGTGGGGCCAATGCAGGCGCCCCTCCTGCGAAGGCCTCCTCCGAGAAACCCTGCACCCCTTCGCGCCCAGCACAGAACTTGTCCGGGACTCACGTGTCGTCTCATACTGAGTCCCCCACGTAAGGGGCTCCGGCCTCGGTGTGTCTCCCTCTCACAACCGAGAGCCATCGAAAGCAGAAGTGACTTTCTTCAAAATCACTTTTATTCTCCCGACATATTACCTCACTTTACCTGCTGAAGCATAGGAACCTACGCTACTTATATGGTCTCTAAGTTCAGGCGTAAAATACGCCTGTTTCCATTTTATAAACCCCAGAATGCTACACTGCAGAGCTAACGTGAATCTACTCTGTGCTCCACCAACGAGTATACTTGGGGCCGCTGGCACTAGTCTCAGTCACCTCCTGCCCAGCAGTGTGGCGCTTGCCTGCTGAGTCCGCGATTCATTCTTCTTTTTTTAAATCAAAAATCAATTTGTCACAAAAGTGAAGAGGGTGATAAAAGACTCAGGAAAATGAACTCATTATTAAAAAGAGAAAGAAAACGGAAAGCGGCAGAGGAAGGCAGAGTGTGTGATGGAGGAGCGATGGGTCTCTGCGGAGATCCTGCTAAGAAGTGCATCGGACCAAGGGAGTGGACAGCGCGGTCAGCTGACGTCGGTGCAGCAAGTCGCCAGCAGGAAGGCGATGGAGAGCTAGGCTAGAGGCTCGTCTGGAGCGGGCATTGTCCCACATAGGCACACGAACCACATGCCGTTTAACCCGCAGTAATGCAAATCAGAAACAACTTAAAATCCAGCCCCTTTCCTTCATTAGCCACGTTTCACAGGCCCACCAGCTGTGTGGCCAGGGGCCACCATCCCGGACAGACAGACAACACTGTCCCTCACCCCTGGGCCTTGCAGCTCAGCGTGGACTCCAGCAGGGCAGAGGGTTTGTTTGGAGAGCAAAGGCCAGACCCAGTGAGCGTGCGGGACAAGGGAGGTCGGAAGCCACACGGGGTTTCCCGCAGTGATCTGCCCACCTCGGAGGAGGAGGAGGAGCCGTCCGTCCCGAGCAGGCTCCCCCAGGCTCAGCGCACCCTTGTCTGCGACGGCGGCTCGGGGAGGCCCGCCCCGTTTGCTTCTGCGGTGTAGGCCTCCGATGCGTATTCTGGGAAGAGCTCCTCCGTCACTCAACTGCGGGTCGTGATCGGTTAGGGAGTTACGAATCACTTAGGGCACAAGTTGACTTTTTAGGATACTGAATTGAACAGACTAGGAAATGTCAGGCTGGGGTGCAGACTGTAATGGCGAATATTGTTTCAGGGGCGCCTGTTTGGTGATATGTTCTTCCTATGGGCCATACACGCGTGTTTGAAAGGCACTGATTTTCAAGAAGAGAGATCATCAAAGAAGACGAAAGTACGTCCAGTTTTTTCCCCGTGTGAAGACAGACTTCACCTCCCTGCGTTGGGCTGAACCGGGGAATGTGTTTGAGTCACTCTCAGTTCCTGGGCTCAGATGGAAATAGTCAGATTTAGAAAGTGCCGCTTAGAAGTCGACCTGTTTGCTCTTGGCTCTCACTTCCGGCAGTGCCGGGTGGATGGATACCAGCGTCCGGATGGTCCGTCTCCCAGAAGAAACTGTTTTGCTTTTGCTGCCACAGGAGCAAGCTTGTCCCGGAAGCTGTCCTCGGCCAGTGTGGCCGTCCCCGGGCGACTGGCCCGCGTGAGAGGCGGGACGGCAAGTCGGGCGTATCCCCAGCGCATGGCTCGGCGCTCACAGTCCTACTTGGCTGAAATGAAAGCTCCGTTAACTTTTGAAAGGGGAGAATGATGCCTGTGTTTTTTACATATTAATATGACTTATTTAAGAAGCCTGATCCTGGTGCCTGGGAACGACTTGCAGTTCTCTGTTTATCTCTTGGCACCGAGACAGCGTGTGCTCAGGTGCCCCGCACCTCCGGAGCCGTCTCCCTGCAGCCGGGCGCCCTGTCCTCGCCGCACTGCGCGCCGCACGGCAAGATGGAGACTCGACCGCTCGCGCTCGGGCGCACCGCTTCACGGAGAGCCCAGGGAAAGGGCCGCCTAGCGGGGATCCCTGAGAACGGCCACTCAGGTCTGCCGAAGCCCTGAAGGCTTGAAACACAGCCTTGCTTCCCTGTAACTGTCCTTAAGAGTTCAGTTTCTACACTCTTCTCAGTTGAGCAAGAGATCGGTTCTGACTGAAATTCGCCCGCGGCCTCTCCTCAGTCCCCCCGGGCAGGACCGTGGGGCCGTACCGAGGAGACACCAAGGGGACTTGGAAGCAGCTTTCTCAGGACGCTTGGGTGGATGTGATTTTCCCAGGTCCTTGGCCCCTGATCTTCTTGTACATACATTTTTTTAAGTTGATGTTTCTCTTCAGAGTGACCGGAGTTTCCCTTTAGAACGCTGTCTGTGTTTCCATTTGTCCTCTGGTTTCTCTCTGCTGTAACCGAGGACTCAGCCGCCAGCCACGCGCCCTTCTCCCGGACCGTACCCTTTCCCGGCCCTTATTCCTGCACGGGACGCGCTGGCTCGGGGAGCCTCCACCCGACTCCTGGCGCCTCGGACCCGACATGTCCACACCACAGTTCGTCTTCCTGTCCTCGGTCCTGCTTCCTCTCAGTGGAATCCTGCTCGGGGGGCACAGCATACACGTGGGCCTCCTGTCGTGGGGTCTCTGTCTCCCGCCTGCAGATAGTGTTACCTCTTCTTCCTCAGCAATGTGTCCTACGCTCAGCTTTGCCAGCAGCCGAGGACCCGCCATCCCTCCCCGGGTGACAGTCAGGGTTCCTTCGCCGCCTCCTCCATGCCAGCCCTTCGCCTCTGCTTCCTCTGTGCCATCTTCTTGAGGAACACAGACCCCGCTCCGCTGTGTGGCGCTCCCTGCGGATCAGCCCCGTGTGGGAGAAGGAAACTCACTGGGAAACCACGGGACCGACCAAGGGTTTAGGGCTCACGTCCTCTGTCCCAAAAGGTCCACTCAGTTTAGGGAACTATGTTCCAAGCATTTGCATCCAAGTTGCCATCTGCCATCTAAATATTCCACCAAAAGAATCTCTACTTTTTTTTAGCTATTCTCATAGTCGAAACCCACATAAAAGCTGAGGGCCCCACAGAAAGAAATTGGAGACCGACTTTTTTGGATAAAAGCTTTCCTCTTTCACAGCACTAACTGGCAGCAGTGCTGACCTTCTGCAGAGGCTCCACAGCTTCTTCTTGACCAGAATCCGTGCCGGGGGGCCGGGCAGCTCATGGTCGCAGCGGCTGATCGGTGGTGGAGGGCCGCGCCGGTGCCGCCTCGGAGCTGCTCTTGCTCTGCGCGCAGAGGGTGGCTGTGTACGGCCACGTTGGTCTCAACCTTATTTACATAAAAGATATGGAACATTTATTTTGCACCACGTTATTTTTTTCTTTGTCAGTCAGAGGGTCCTGGGCAAATCAACAGATAGAGGCCCTCTGTTCTCCCTCTGTGGCTGGCAGGGGCCGGGGCCGGGTGTCTCCCGGGGCCGGGTGCCTGTTGTGTGGGAGGGACGGTCCCTGCTTTGCCCCATGGTCCTCAGCCAACAGCCAGTGTGGCTTTTGTTTAGTTTGGTTTGGTTTTGGAGACAGGCCTTGTATGTAGTTCAGCCTGGCCTGAGACTTTCTGTGTAGTCCAGGCTGGCCTCGAACTTGCAGTGATCCTCCTGCCTCAGCTTCCCACGTGCTGGTATTTCAGGCATACGCCACTCCTGATGTTGTTGTTTATTAAATCAACCCAAACTCTTCAGAGATCCACAGCCCTGACGTTTGACCCCATGGTGTTCCGCAGAGGAGCTCCATGCTGGTGGGAAGAAAGTATTTCCTTCCCTTTATTGTCTTTCTAGATAAACCTGCTATGAGATTAGACAGGCCTTCTGTGCTCTTGTTCTGGAACAACAAGGGTTCCCTTCACTCATGTAGAACTGGCTGGTGTTCCCCCGTTAAAGTTCCCAGCAGCGGCTTTCCCACGCGGTGCACAAATCCCGGCCTGAGCAGCACGGTGGAAGTGGGGGAGGGGAGGCTGCGGGGCTTGCTGACAAGCACATCCCTTTATTAGCAGGTGGACTGTAGATAAGTTACGAGACCCTCCAGCCAGAGTGCCTGTGCCGCTTACCAAGACCCAGAAAATGATGCCCACTGGGTGGCATTTTGGTCAGTGAACACTTGGGTTAACGGAAACCGTGAGGCCTGAGCGGTGGGTCCCGGAGACTCCCGTCCTCCCCTGAGGGCAGGGGGACTTGGCCCTGAGCCCTCATCCTCAGCAAAGACCAGGGCCTCACACGGGACCCTCCTGCTCTGTCCTCTCCCTGCGATGTCGCTGAGGGAGCGGAGCGCCCGTCACAGAGCAGAGACCAGAGAGAACTTTGTCTGGGCCCTGGATTTTCCAGAGGGCTCACCCCCTAACAACCCTTCAGCCGCCCAGACTACGGCCTCTGAGTGTCCTCCCCGCAGACAGGGGTGCAGGCTTCATAGTCTCCCCGGCCCTGAGCAGCCCCTCTTCCGATGCCCCCATAAACACACGCTCTTCTTCCCTCCGTCTTTGTGCCAGCTCGTCCGCACTCGACACAAGGCCTCCCTGAAGGAGGGCACGGCTCCCTCACGCACGCTCGGGGCCTGGCTGAGGGGCCCTCACCTCTCCTGGGCTCTGGAGCAGCCTAGTGGCGTGAGCAGTCATGGGTCAGTCATACGCTACATGTGTGTTTGTGTGTGAACACGCCACAGTAACTCCCCACAAGATACGCATACATGTAACTATACATGTGACTATAATTGCTCGGGGTGGATTTGCTGAGCTGGCCCTGACACCGAGCGATGGGCTAATTTAGCCTCAGAGGCACCGTGTCGCTGCTCATTCCCCTGACGGGAGCCTTGCCCGGCCCCTCGTTCCCAGGAACTAAGTCCCGTCCTCTGCCTCGAGCAGAAGGCTCGTGCCGCCACCGCTTCCTGTTCCCGCCACAGCCGGGGCACGCGTCTGGGAAGTGGCCAGTCCCCGCCTCTCACCGGCCTTCACTCGGGCTCTACTGTGGGGAGCGCTACCCGCCCGCCCGCTGCGGACAGTGCTCGCGTGCCTTGGGCCTTGGGACGCAGAGCTAAAGGCATCAGGAGCCGGCCCTTTAGTGCGTCGGGAGCCACATCCACAGGCAGTTCCAGCCAATCGGCAGGTGGCTGCTGGGTCCTGCGGATAGGTTAAAGATGCCCACCGACTCTGCACTCTTCCTGCTCGGAAACGGGTCCCTTTGCCCACGGTGTTAGCGTGGACCATCCCTGTGCCGGGCCCTGACTGCCGGGAGCAGAGGACGTGCCAGCGTGTCCTTTCTGAGCTCGTCTCTGGAGACCACGAGCCGTCGCCCCTCCTGGGACCCAGGCGGCGGAGGAGGCCCGTGGGCTCTGGAGAGCGCCAGGCCGAGGAGGCGGTGCTGTGTGCGTCACGGTTTTGGCTTTCTCTACAACGTGGCGTTGTGACGGCGAGGAGCCTCTCAGACCGGGGCGAGACCGCCCCTCGCAGGGCTCGCTTGTCCCCAGCGGTGTGGCCGGCGGGCCGGACCCGTCCGCCACAGGCAGCCCGCCTGGGCCGGAGCTGTGCCCGACTGCGCATCTCTCTGCTGAGCCTCTGGGCTCTGGGGCTGATGCCAGGCTGTGTGCTCCAGGGACACGCCTGGGAGCGAGGGCAGGTCTCCCGGGAGCCCAGCCTCGACTCAGACATTGAGAGAGACGGAGGTTCGTGGTGCGGGACACAGTGTGTGTCCGTGGAAAACCGCACCTGTGGTAGGTCATGCCCTTCCGGTGGCCAGACTCTGTGCTGAGGGCCATGTCCCGCGTGGCCTTCCCGGCCCAGATCACCCTCGTCTCTGGCGCGCGCGTGGGCACTGTGCAGTGGGGCGCCCTCCCCTCCGCAGCACCCGCTTGGACCCCGTCTTCAGCTTCATCTCTGCTCCGCTCGGTCCCACCTGCCTCCTTGGCTTCTTCAGAACCAGCGGCACCGTCTGCGCCTCCCCGGCTTCCCGTGAGTCAAACGAAGTCTCCCCCAGGGCTTGCTCCGCCCCCATCTCAGCCAGTGGGCCTGGCCCCGAAGACCCTCCTGACCGTGGCTACAGAAAGTCCCCAGCTTTGGGAGCACAGAGCGGGGGAGCGGAGTGGTCACAGCTGAACTGGCTGCTCACGCCCCGCTGCCTGGCACCTCTGCTGTCCACATACTAACTTCAAGACATCATCTCTTGGTGACGTAGGGAATGGGGGTGGCACTGGAGACGAGCCAGGGCTTCTGCACTGAGCCACAGCCTGGGCTCAAATGTGCGACTGTCTTGTCTCAGCCTCCCCGTGTGCCAAGTTCCAAATGCGCCCCACCACGCTCCGCCCGTGCTAAGCACTTACCGAGGGAAGCTGGCAGCACGGCCCAGGACACTCTGACCCAAGGGAGGCAGGGGTGCGGGCTCAGGCGTGGGCTTTCCCCACAGAGCCAGCGGAGGGCCAGTCCAGACCCCGCCAGGAGCCAGCTGAGCAAACCTGGCCACGCTGGTCGCCCCTGTGTCTCGGCCTCCGCTGTCTCCATGAGCCAGTGTCCTGTTACCGCCCAGGACGGTCAGTACCGTCCCGGGCCTCGGAGCAGGGCCCCGACTGCTCGCCTCCTGGCCACGCGCCCCGGGATGGACACTGCCTCCAGCTCCAGAGGGCTGGGCAGTTCGCCCACGCAGGCCCTCCACGGCCCTGTGACCGTCCACCCACACGTCCCTTGTCGGGAGACACTGCACTTCTCTTTCCTTTTTCTGGCTCCTCTCTTGAGGGCGTGAGTGAGAGACTCGGACACTCACTGCCTGGGGCAGCTCCAGCGGGCGCGGGCGGAGCAGGACGAGGCCGTGGCTGGAGCCTGGCCGGGGGCGGGGGGCAGTGTGTGGGATCCCGGCGGCGGCCTGCGCTCTGTCGATACGGAGAGGAAGCGCTTGGAAGCGGCTGGAGGGGCTGTGGGCTGTGGCCGCTAGGCACGCGGTCTCTGCCGTCGACGGCGTGAGGAAAGGCGCTCTGGACCTGAGCGGCCTCGAAGGTCCGTCTCCCCGACACAGCACTCGGGCTCCGGCCTGGCAGAGCTCTGTGTGTTACCGCGAGCTGCTGAAACCACAGTTTCCGGCTTCGGCCGAGGAGCGTTTCCCCCTGAGAGAGGCACGTTTAGGCTGCAGCGTCTCCCCGTGATCTCAGAGGCTGCGCAGGGCGGGGTGCAGGCAGCGTGTGTGACGTGCAGCCCGCTGAGGCCCGGGAAGGAGCCGGGAGCTGCCGATCGGCCTCTGAACACAGCAGCCGACGCGCGGGCAACCGGGTGCCTGTGCACACGCATACACACACGCGTGTGCGCACACACTCTGAGCTCTTTAAGAAAGCGAAGCTAAGAAGGCGCGTCGAGGAGGCCGCAGTGCAGCCCTCCTGAGCGTGTGCGTGTTCCCCCACCCCGTGGGCGCAGCGGCCTGGCTTTGACGTGGGCGACGCGAGGCAGCTGCGGCCACGGCGCTGCCTGAGTCTGGACTGGGGACGGCTGGGGAGCCTCGATCTGGGCAGCGGCGGTGCTGCCCGTGGTCTTCGAAGCCACACACTGAGCACATGTGGTCAGGGCGCCCAGGCGCGTCACCTATGAGACCCGTGCGCTGCCCTACCTGGCCTGGCATCCAGGCAGGCAGGTGCCTTCCCTGTACCCGGGAAAACTGCTGTCACCCTGCTCGCCTGTCGGCTGGATTCCAAGCTGGCACCCTGCCTGCCTGCAAGATGGAGCCTAAGTCCCAGCAGGCTTCAGTGTGAAACCCCGTCGTTTGGCGGAATTCATTAAAAGGCACTTGGCCCATGAGAGCTACTTAACATGTCTGCAGTATATTTTTGCCCCAGACAAAATCAATAGAGATGATCAATAAAAGGAATTATCACAAATTTCCTGACAGCTCTGTGGTGGCTGCAGCTGGGAAGCCACGGCCAAGGCGGATGCCTGGGGCTGTGCTCGTGGCTTGTCGCCCAGCCGTGGGAGGGCCGTCTGCACAGGCTGCCGCAGTGCCAGGCTGTGCCCTGCAAGGGCTGCCCGCGCCCCCTCGGCTGGCTGCGCGTGGTGCTGCCCGAGCTCACTCTGGTCCGGGGGCAGATGGGCTGGGCGAGGTCTTGAGTCTGGCTCTGTTGATTTGGCTCCTTCACGGGATCCTGGAGACGGTGGGCCGGGCGCAGGTGCCCAGGGCTGAAGCGCTCATGCCCCCCCCAGACTCGCAGCGCCTCGGGGACAGGAAGGGGCTGTCCTGGAGCCGGACGAGGCAGCTCCCGGCCACTGCAGGCGGCACGGGGACCGTGCTGTGGACACAGACAGCCTCTCGCCCCCCCTTCCCTTCTCTTTCGTCCTGCCGGGGCCGAACCCAGGATCTTCATTTGGAGCTCTACCCCAGCCCTTTTTCACTTTTTAGTTTGAGACAGGGTCTTGCTGAATCATTACGTGGCCAGGCTGGGCTCCAACTTGCCGCCCTCCTGCCTCAGCCTCCCCGAGTGCTGGGACACAGGTGTGTGCCCCCTGCCTGGCCCCCACCTGTCTGCAGTGCCGAACCCCCGCTGCAGGCCCAGGGTCCAGAGGCCAGTTTTGAGCGAGTCAGACAGTCCGACGGTCCTTGCACGGGGAGCTCTCCTCAGCAGCTGCTGCTGGCCGGTGCTGTTGTGACTCCGTGATCAAGGGCGCGACAGGCCTGCTCCAGGGAGCCCGGGGGAGCGGGCGGGCGGGCGGGCCTGGCCTCCCTCCTCTGCCGAGCCCACAGC
The DNA here is from genome assembly GCA_004025085.1 of Thryonomys swinderianus. Lineage (NCBI taxonomy): Eukaryota > Metazoa > Chordata > Mammalia > Rodentia > Thryonomyidae > Thryonomys > Thryonomys swinderianus. The sequence goes on from PVIC010006384.1 coordinate 40,911, forward strand.
CGGCGCTTGCTCTTCCTCAGCAGATCTCCAAGTCCCCCTCGGCTCTGGCCGGAAGTGCAGCCCCTGTACTTGATGCACACAGGCTCCCCCGGGAACTCCAGCTTGGGCCGGGAATCTCCCCGTGAGGCGAGCGGCGCAGGGCGCTGAGCAACACGCGTGGAGCCACTGTCCCTGTCCTGGGCCCGTGTGGAGGCCCCGCCCCGCCCCCCACGTGAAGCTGCTGTCCTGGGCCGCCCGCCCGGCCGTCACCCACATTGCTTCCCAGTGTGCCCTCTTTCCTGGCACGCCAGCATCCCTGCGCCATCCACAGCCCTCCTGCCCTCAGCCCAGGGCTGTGTCCACCTTGGCACGGGGGCACGAAGCCCTACCCACTTGGGATCTGAAGACGACCAGAAGGGTCGCGGCAGGAAGCTGTCCCTGCGTGCTCTGGACCGGAGCTGCACGGCCCGGGCCTCGGCGCAACAGCTTTATTCGGGCGGTGCCGGCCACGCACCGTGGCGCTAACCCCGGAGCGGCGAGTGCGCAGGCGCGAACGGGAGCCGTGCGGGGAGCAGAGCTGCGGGACCCGGTGGGGGGGGCGCCAGGCCTGCGCTCCTCCGAGGAAGCTGCCTCTGTCCCGCAGCTCGCTCCGCGACCCGGACACGATACCGTGAGAGCCGGGACACCAAAGCTTTGAGTTTGTCTCAAGAATTCCATTTTCAATATTCAAAACATGTGTCTTATAAAAATAAATGGAAGTTTTCATTTATGAGTCAGTAAAGCAGATGAAAGTCGGAAACCACCTAGTGTCTTCTGTGCAGCTCACGAAGCCTGTCCGGATTTGGAGAAGAAACCGCTCTACGTTCTACCTGTGGGGGAAACTGAGGGAACGGCAGACCTGGGCTCCGGGCGGCCGTGGGACGTTCCTGCAGGCCTCGGACTCGGGCATCGCCGCCGGCTCGGGAAGCCCGGAGCCCTAGGCCACACGTCCAGCCGCTGGCCCCGGCCCTGGCCTCCGGAGGGCGCCCGCCGCAGCCCCTCCCCCGAAGCGCCCGACCCCTCCGGAGCCCCGGGGCCCTCAGCACCTCTGTCCCGGCACCGGCCCCCACCCCCCTGCGGCCTCAGCCTCCGCCTCCACAAAGACATGGCCGGCGGGGCGGCCAGTGCCCTCCCACCTCACCGGCGCCCCGCCGTGGCAGGAGCTTGCTCACCATCTCCCCAGACCAGCGTGCCGGCCAGAGGGAGCGCGACGGCCCGTGGGGGTGCGCGGGGGCCGAGCCGACCACGCGGGGCCCGGGGAGAGCTGCCGTCTGGACCCTGCGCCTCTCCAGGGCGCCGGAGAGAGGAAGCCCTTCCACGCCTCCGCCGGCTTCCCCGCTGGGCCCCGGGTCTCGAGTGTAAACACCGGACTGCAGTTCGGATTCCTCTGAGCAGATACCTTCTCCTTCCGCAAAATGAGGAGGGCGGCTGGGCAGTGGGGCTTGTGCTGGGCTGTAGGGACCGGTTCGTGCAGTGGCTGTGCCCTCTGGGCAGCGAGTACGGGGGACCCAGCGCGCAAGGCCCGTCGCACGGCAGGCGTGTCTGGGGCTTTCTCCCCGGAGAGGAGGCCTAACCCTCAGCCTGTCGTGCGCAGGAAAACCCCGCGTTCCCCCAGGGGCGCCTCGGGCTCCTCCGGTGCGAAGGCCGGAGCTGAGGCGCGTCGGCCTCCCCGGGGCTGTGGAGCCAGCTGTGGACCCGGCCGCCGCCGCACGTGCCCCTCCGCCTCTCAGAAAGAGCAGCGGCTCCCGGCCCTGAGCGCCCGTCACTGCAGCTCCGGGCAGCGTGTGCTGGGGAGCCAGGGAACCGGGGGGGCCGTGAGGGGCTCCAGCAAGGGGCCCCGTGTAGCAGCGTGTGCGAGGGAGGGAGGACGATGGGGTGAGGGCGCCCAGCACGTCCGCCCCGGGCCGAGGCGTGCGCCACAGGTACTACCCAGCGTCACCAGGGGTCAGCGGGCTCTGAGGGGGGGAGATGGCCGAGCCCTCGCCTGGGAGACGACACGGCAGGCTGGGGACAGCCTGCGCCGGACCACGAGCAAAGATCGGGAGGAGGAAGGCAGTTACAGAAAACAAAAGGGGTTTTGTTAGGAGAGTTTAAGATCGGGTCGGCTGAAGTTTCCGGAGTGGCTTTTCTGCCAAGCATCACCTCATTTAATCTCCACAAAATTTCCATAGGAAACTTCCACAGGAAAGGAAGAGGCACAGGGTCACAGTGCTGCTTGCAGCCAGCGGGTTGGCGTGGGTGGAGCCGGGCTCAGGCTGGGGTGGCGGGGACGCACCCACCGCTGCGGAGGCCAGTGCTGCTCCCTGGCCCGCGGGAGCGAGAGGAGGCAGAGAGGACGTGTGGACTCTGCGGGCAGCGGGCAGCAGGGGACGCCGACTGCCAGGGAGGAGAGCACAGGCCTCGGAGTGGCCAGGGGGAGGCCCAGGCCACAGGGACAGACCAGCTTTCCAGGTGGCGCCGGTGCCCAGCGCCCCCGACCCCGCCGGGAGCAGCCTGTGGGTTTGCGTGGCAGAGGTGGGCGCATGTCGTCCCCTTGGCGCGGGCAGGCAGAGGCACAGCCCCGAGCGCCCCTGGACGAGCCTGGCGACCCGGGCTGCCATGCTGCGAGGGCCCAGGCTGCCGCAGAGGCGCTGCTCGCTGGCCCACAGCCCTCAGCGGGGTCAGCCAGGGCCACATAGGCCACCAGATGGGAGACGCTCACTGAGCGCGATCCTCAGCGGCCCAGGCGCCCGCCGTCCAGCTCCGCACCTGACCAGCAGACACCCCGGAACAGACGGGGCCGCGCTGTCCAACCCCACCGACATCCCCGACACGAGGCTGCCCCCGGGGGCTGGGGCCCGAGGACGGCAGATCGGAGCCCAGTTTGCACTCATATGAAAGTCTGCCTCGAAATTAAAAATTAAAGAAGAGCTGGACATGGCTTGGAGTGGAGGCCTGGGTCTGCCCCTCAGCACCTCCCACACCGCACATGTGAGTGGGCAGCTCTGGACCAGGCGTCTGGGGGTGGACTGCTGCACAGTGGGGGTCCCGGAGCGTCGCTTTGTCGTATTTCCTCAGGGAGGTGCTAGGTCCTCCTCGCCCATACCAAGCTCCTACGTCTGAGTACTGGTGGACACCGGCTGGCGTTCCCGACTGCGCGGCCGGCCCCTTCCCGGCTGCCTGCCCGCCCCCGTCCAGGGCGGCTGCACCCCTCCCTGTGCCTCCCCTGAGCCCACCGCTCCTCACCCAGCTGCGGCCCCGTGTGCACGGTGGACGCCTCTCTTCCCTCTGCCGGGGCAGAAGCCCCCTGCTCCCTCCGCAGCCCTTGGACACGCCCCAGAGCCCAGCAGTCAGGGCTCCTGGTGCCCCTGTGAGCCCTCTGGCTGCCGTGCCACCCTGCCGGGTGACTCTTCACGGAGCTGGGTGAGCTGGGTCTCCCAGGTCGGCGCCCAATAGGAGGCCACCCCCTCTCCCAGCAGAAGCTCGCCGTGGTTCATCCCCGCATGAGGCTGAGGTCTGCAGCCCAGACGAGGCTGAGCTTCTGTCCGAGCTGACCTGAGGCCCACAGCTGCCGGCAGGAAGAGCTAGCGATGCTGGCTGCGCACCGACGGGCACCAGCAGTGCCTCCCTGGGGCCCACGTGTCACCCCGTCGGCTTCCCTGTGGGTGGATGCGATCTGAGTTCCTGCCCATGGCTGGAAGCGTCCAGGTCCGGCAGCGGTGCACTGGCCAGAGATGGGGTCTGAGAGCTCTGTGTGATTTCTGCTGCATTTGTCCCTATTTGTGGCCAACCTGCAGCGGCTCCTATTGGCTCCACTTCCCGCCGTACCCCCAGATCCAGCTGCTTCTTGCCCCCGCTCCGCAGCCGCCCGGCCCTCTCTTCTCTGGTCCTGTTCCTTTGCTCTGGATGCTCTGTCTCTACTCAGGGGCCAGAACGATACTGTCAAGACTTACCTCTTCGGGCTGCGATGCTCTCTTCTCTCCAAGTGTCCTCTGAGCACCGCATTTCAAGTCATCTCCGCCACCTTGTCTGCGTTATTTCTGTGCTGATGATTGTCTTTGTCTTGTCTCCGTTTATCGTCTGCATCTCCCAGCTGGAGTCTGAGCTGAGGGAGAGCAGGCTGGTCGCTCTTTGCTTGCTGTGTCACCGTGTCTGGGCGGTGCCCGGCCCATCGCAGGGCCCGGGAGCAGGCTGGGGTGACCAGAGCACGCTGCCGGCTTCTCTTCCCCTTCCTGAAGATGACCCTGTACAGGTCCTGCCTCTGCCACCGTTTTGTTCAAGGGCGGCTTCCCAGGTTGCCCTGTTCAGCTTGAGAATGCAGAGTAACGCACGCCTTGGGCAAACCTTTAAGGGAAGTGGAGTTGTGCAGGAACCCTAAGAAGACAGCTCTTGCGCTGGCTGTGCAGAGCCCTGGGGAGCGAGCGTGGGCCTCCTTTTCCGCAGTCCCTGGCGGAGGGCAGTTCCCGTAGGATGGGTGTACACTTGCATGGCGGCTCCGCAGGACCCGTGCTGTGAGTGCAGGTCTGATCTCCGCCCACAGCCCTCCACACACACTCGCAGTGCACAAGCAGGACTCACGGCCCCGAGAGCCACAGCACTGCAAGGAGAGACCTGGTGTGCCGCGCCCTGCACAGTGTCCAGCAAGCACCGGATCCGCTCAGAACCGGGACACTGGGTTTGGATAGATGACGCTGCAGTGCAAGCGTTCGGAGCCCACTGAAGGCAGTGCGATCGAAACATACAGTGAATGCTACAATCACAAAAATTATTAGGTGAAGAATACACTGCCATTAGTCTGCCTCAGAATCCTTCCCCTCGGCTCAAGCATACTCACCCCACTGCTCCTGCCACTCTCTGAAGCAGTTCTGGAAGTCCCCTTTCGGGAGCATCTGCACGAGGTGTGACAAAAACACAGCGAGGCTGCTGGCGAGGCCCATCCGGCAGCACGGCTGTTCGCAGAAACATGCCGCCGCGTCCTCACCCACTGCACTCACCGGACCCGGCACCGTGTGGCTTCTGGCTCTTCCCCAAAGTCAGGATGACTCGAAAGGCCAAAGCTGAGACTGTCTCAGGACCTGAGGCAGCCGGACAGCACAGCACCAGTGCAGAGGCTAGACGCTTCCGGGGGAGGGTCAAGGTGAGCCGCGCCCTGCTTCTGAGCCAGCTGAAGTCATTTCCGGCCCCGGACTGTCCCGTGTGCAGCCCCACAGTGACCCGGACTTGTCTGCTAACACGGAGCTGGCCAGGCAGAGGCCTGAGAGGGAAGGAGGACGAGCTTGGGCAGGACTCGGGGAGGGCCTGGGGCTCCTGGTGCCCCTGGTGGTAGCTGTATTCCACCAGCAAATGGCCAGGCAAGTCAGCTCCTTTGCCCAGGATTCCTGCTCTCCACTGGTCAAAGAGAGACCACACTGTTCAGAGGTTCTTTGAGTATTAGCCAGACTTTAAACATTCTCCTGCATTTGAGTTATTTTTTAGAGTTAGGCATTATGAAAAGCACAAGCTTCTGGCCTCCTTTATTTACATTTTCCTAAAATATACAGAGAAGCCTTTTGTGTCTTTTCATAACATCTTAAATTTTAAAATGACCTGTTCCTGGGCTTTAAATGTGGTTTGGCTGAGTGAGGCTGTGTTTCAGCTCTCCTGTGAATATTTTTAAAAGCCTAATAGCAAATCTCATAGTTGGACTGAAGCAGTGTGTCACCCTGTTATCTTTAGTTTTACAAAATCCCCAGGAAGAGGTGCTTTGGCCACACGTGTTTCAAAGTAGTAGAGGAATGACCAGGAGCATGAGCCCTGCATTTCAGTGAGACTTATCAGTGAGCAAAGGGATTTGAACCTGCGGAGTCTGAGGTCTTTTCACAAAGATAATGAGAATTAACTGCATATGCTGTTTCTAGACTTCTATACGCATATGCATGTACACGTTAAGGTAAATTTTCCAAAAGGTGGAGGTGAATTATTTGCACAGAAGGACATGTGATTATTCCTATTTGTGAAGGTCATGTTTGGTCACTTCCATTTTATCTTTGATAAAGGCTGTCACCAGTGTTTTAAGGTAAGCTTGGCTTGGCGTGCTCATGAGAGGTATCTCTTCCCAGGCGTTGTGAGGGACCCAACTCTGTGGTCAGTCCAGCTCCTGCGGCCTCCTACTGCCCCCCCATGCAAGCCCAGGTCAGGCTGTGCAGAGCCTGGGCCTCCCTTTTGTGAGCCTGGGGTATTTTCTGCCTTTAAGGAACTCTCCAGAAAGACAGACTTAATTTCTTCCCGAGGTATCCTCACTTTGCAGACAATTACCTAATTTTCCTGTTGGATTTTTTTTCCCCTTTACTAACCTTCTCTGGAAAGGCACCGACTGTGGTGTTAAAACATGGATCCTAGCAGAGCACGGTGTCTGATGCCTGTAATCCGGGTATTGTGGGAGGCTGAAGCAGGACGATCCCGAGTTTGAGCTCAGCCTGGGCAATTTAGCAGTGAGTTAGTGACATACTGTCTCAAAATAAAAAATGGGCTGAGATTATAGGTCAGCATGAAGGCCCTGGGTTCAATGCCCAGCACCACCTGCATGCACGCGCGCGTGCGCGCGCACACACACACACACACACACACACACACACACACTCACCAAGTCTGAGAATCCAGCTGTAAGATCCGGCAGGTCCTGGCCTGGCTTGGAGGAGCTCTGAGAGAAGGGGCTGGACCTGGACCTGGGCGCACAGCCTCCTGCTCAGGTGTTTTTCTTCCGGGCCCTGGACTTTATGCGGTCCCCGAGGTGCTACCGGAGCTGTCAGAGGTCACAGAAGGTCAGGCTCACACCAAGCAGAGCCAGAAATGCGGAGGGAAGGACACCAGGCCTCTGAAAGGGACGCCGGCTGGAGGGGGCAGTGGCGGGCTCAGTGCTGCCCCCTGCAGGTCCCGCGAGGCTCCGCAGTGCCCCCGCGTGGGCACCAGCGTCTTCGCCGCGGGAATTCAGGCCTCGGGGTGCGGGGTGCCGGCGGGTCATCAAGCAGCGTCCTCGGAAGGGAGAGGCGGTGAGAGGGCGAGAGACGCGCCGCTGGGCTGACAGGTGACCTGGTGGTGCTGCTTTTGGACCAGGCAGCGTGCCCAAGTTGACTCCTTGAGGAATGAACAGGACTTTCTGTTGTTGGGTTTTTGAGACAAGGCCTTGCTGCATTGCTGGGTCGGCCTGACGGTCAAGCTCTTCCCGCCTCCGCTTCTGGAGTGCTGGGATCACAAGCCTGGGCACCGTGCCCAGCGCCAAGCCGCCCTCCTCAAGCCCGGGTCCCGGGCCGCTCAGGAGTCTCCTGCAGTGCTGCCTCTGACTCCGAGTCTCCTTGGGCGCTGAGACCTGACTCCTGAACCATCGCTTGGGTGATGCCAGCTCTGCCCGCCAGCGCGGTGCTTTGAACTGCAGGGAGCCAGACAGCCTGAGGCACTGCTGGTTCATCCAGATACATTTGAACTGCTGCGTGTTAGTTATATTGCATTGTTTTCCAAGGCTTAGAGGTTCAATAAACCATTCCATCAGAGATAAAACAGCACTTACATCCTCACACTGAGTTTACCAAATTCCGTTCTTGGCTCCAGGCCAGATTGCAATGTTTATCTTTACAAACTCTACAACCTGCCTCCAGCCAAGTCGTATGGCCCCGTGAGAATTATTTGCTAAACTGTAGAGAAAGCAATGGCGCACTGACTGGAGAAAAGAAAGGTCAAGGCAAACCTCTGCACGCGTCCAGGCCCCCCAGGCTCACGCTTTGTCCCGGGACGGGGTGGAGCAGAGGCCCTGGCGGCGCACTGCGAAGCCCGGCTCGTCATCCCGCGCGCCTCCGGGCTGCAGGTGCTGAGGTGAGCGCAGTGCCACTGCCTGGCGCCTGGGCATGGGTGGTGTGCATCACCCGGAAGGGCAACCTGGACACAGCCAGCTGCCAGCCGTCCACCTTGTGAGGCCCGCTCAGTGCCCTGTGCTGCCAGGGAACGAACGTCAGGCCCACCGGAACCGAGGTGGGGGTGAGGAGCCCCCAGGGGCAGCTCCCGGGAATGGATTTTTCTCCCACATCGATTAGCGTCTGCGGTGGAGACACGGGGTTCTCTCAGACTCTTCCTGTTTCCACAGGTAAAATACGAGCCCTGGGCGCCTCCGTGTGAGGGCTGCTGGGGGGCCGACAGGGGCGCGGGACTCAGAACTGTGCGAGGAGGGGAGGAGGCAGGGCCGCGTGGGCCGCGGGCCGGAGCACGTCCCTGAGCTGCGCGGCCTGATGTCCACCCCGCTGTGCTGGCCGAGGTCCCCGGGCAGGCGGGCTCCAGGGTGGGGAGAAGGCTGCGGGCCCGGGCCCCGGGGCTGAGGGAGGCGGGACTTGCTCTTCTCTTCCTTTGGGGGCCCTGCTCTGAGGGCAGAGAACGTCTTGCTTAGCTTTAGGCCTCGGGGGAAGGCACTTGGGGGAAGGCACCTAGATGTTGGCTGATTATTACTGTCAGTGACATCCACAGGAGCCAAGACTTGCTCAGAGTCAACCAGGTGCAGACTTTGAGTAGAGAGGAAAAATCCACCTCCTCATCCGAGGTTTGAATTTCCCACGCTCGGAGCCTGTGTCCACTCCTAGACCTGTGTGTGTGGTCGGAGGCGTGAGAGGCTGGGATTGGCTCTGTGTGGCCCTGAGTTCCCTCTTTGGCAGAACTGTGTGTGTGTGTGTGTGTGTGTATGTGCACGCGTGTGTGCTAATGATTGGGAGGCTTCAGTGAAAGTGCATTTCCCAAAGAGGATGTTTCTCTTCTGCTATGAACAAAATTCACGTATACTACAGCTTTGGACCTATTGCCTAACATATTTGCCCTCTGGCTACTTTGCATAGCGAAGGAGTTGGCGTATATGCTTTCTGAAGGTCCTTTCATATCTAGAAATGTCTAGTTCTATTATCTTATAAATTGCGGCACTTTAGAGAGTCAATTCACGTCTGACTCCAGCAAGCAGGCAGAGCCGACGCGATTTCATCCTCTCCTAAGGTGGGGAAACTGAGGCCCACAGAGTCACATGATTCTCACAAGTCATTAGAATGGCAGGCGGCGGACGCAGGCCGAGAGGTTCAGAGCATTCCCCCCGGGGGCTTCCCCGTAGGGACTCAGTGCCATCACTCGGCAGGGGGCGCCAGTCCGCGAGTCAGCTGGCAAGAGGTACTATAAGGCAAGCCAGGGGTAGGGGCGGCTTCTATGAATTAAGTGTCAGATACTTAAATTTATTATTTTGTTGCTGGTGCGAGACACCAGAGCTGTTCCTTAATGGGAAGCATGGCTTGGGAAAGGGAAGGAAGGCAGACTGGGGAGGCTGCTTTGGCGCGAGACTGAGCTCAAACCTGGGCGCTGCTTTTTACCTTCCCGCTCACAAACCTGGAAGTGGCCAGAGCAGCCACTGGTGTTTGCTTTAAGATTTCTCTAAATGTTCATACTACACAGTCAGTGAAGTCTAAAGAGCGAGCAGGATGTGTTTTAGTTCTAAGAAGACTTAGATTAATTCTGCATTTTCTGCTTCAAAACATCTACTAATGTGTATGAGGAACGGCTTAGATATTTAAGGTCTTTGTGAGTATGTATGTCTTCAGCAATAAAAGTATTGAAGAGCAATTTGATTTAGACTTTAAAAAAAACAGCAGGTATTGATTGTGACACACACTCCCAGCTGTATGGGAGGCTGAGGCAGGAGGACTGAAGTATAAATCCAGCCTGGGAAACTTGGTAGCTTAGTGAGAGACTGTCTCAAAAAATAAAAAGGGACTGGGGATGTTGCACAGTGTGAAGTTGCTGAGTTCAATCCCCAGGACCTTAAACAAAGATTTAAAAATATTATTGAAAAGCCTTGGTACACTGCTTTCGGTCTGTCAGTTAATAAATTAATCTTGAGAAAAGAAATATGAATATTAAAACCATGCTCTTGAAACATCTGGTACAGCAGTATAAAGTTAAAATGACATAGATGTGAGATTAAGAGGATTTGTTAACTTTATACAATAATTATTAAAAATGATACTGTTGAAGAATAATGCATGACAAGAACATTCTCAAGAGAGCAGCAGTCAGACCTGGAGCCGTTCGGGACCTGGAGCCGTTCGGCCTGGCTTCTGAATCTCGCTCCATCAACTCCCCACATGTGGCCGTGGCCGATGCAGGCCTCCTCTTCCTCGGACAGGACACAGGGCCCGCGCTGGCCTTGCCCTGGCGCGCTCACGAGGAGGTGGCGTGAGGCGAGGTGGTGCCCTGCTCCTCGTGACGCAGGCGCTCTCAGGAACTCGCAGAACAGCGTGTTTTCTTCTTTGATAAAACATATTTCCTACTTTTTAACCAATGGTTTATGTCACAAGAACAAAGAAAGTTACTTTATGTACAGTCTTTTAAAATTGTTAATTGTGGTACAAGACAAGTGCACGCGCAGCACCCCACACGTCTAGTACTTGGAAGCACAGTTTCGGGGACAGAGTTAGTGTGGGGCAGACACCGGCCTGAGAGTTTGTCCTGGGCAGTGAGTTCCAGGGGGCCATGCAGGACCCTGTTCTCAGAGCCTGTTCTCTGTGTCACTGGCCCAGCAGGGTCCTGTGCCTTCATTTCCAAGATCAGAGTGACTCTCTTTAGTCCATGACTGCCCCGGCCCGTCCGTCCAGGAGGCCTCTTAGAAGTTTCTGTGAAATTCTGACATCTCTGCCTCGGTTGCAGGACTCTGTTTCAGGGCACAGCTCAAGAACTGTGACCTCCAGCCTGGCCAGTTCCGCTCATGGGTGTTTAAAAGACAAGTGCTGTGTCCAGTAGTACAGCCTCCCCGTTGGTCCTGGCGTCCCGGAGCAGGGACCCCAAAGGCCTGTGGACCCCGTTGCTCTGTGTCTCCGCCCTCGGACTGAGAACCGCCTTGCAGCTCGCTGTGAGCTAAGATGCGCCTGCTCTGTGTGGAGCGGCGGCCGGGAGCGCCGGTCCCAGGGCAGAGCAGCGCTGCTGGGCCGACTCTAGCACCGGTGAGCATCACAGCTGAGGCACACGGGTCTTCCCCGCTAAGTCTGACGACTCGGGCCCGGGAAGGCAGGACTCGGTCGCCGAGAGTGCCGGGGTCAGGGAGCGGAGGGCCTGACCCTGTGGTCTCCACCACCAACTTGGCACGGGGCAGGGAGCTGGCTGCTGTGCTCTGAGGTAGGCCGTGGTCTCAGAAAACTGTTGAGACGGCATTTCTACCTTCTTCCCAGCGCCAGTCACAGAGCCTCTGAGGAGGTCCTGGAATGCTGGGCGGGACCGCGCCTCACGCCGACTGCATGGGCTCCCTCAGCTGTGCCTAACTGTGGCCACGTCTGGGTTGTTGCACAAGTAATTTCTCTTCTGAGGAAATGTAGTCGGGGTGATCCCGGGAAAGGCGGGTGCGTCCTGCACGGTGTTCGGGGTTGCTCTTGCCGAGCTGCCTCCAGCCCTCAGGCTCTCTAAGCTCCGGTCAGCGGGGCCCAGACCACAGGCCCGGGGACGCCTGCAGCCCTGTATTCTGGAAGCCCCGTCGGCGGCTGTGACTTTCCGCTGTCCACCCTCCTTAGAGCTCAGAGCCAGCCCCACTTCCTCCGGGAAGCATGGTCTCCCCGAATCCACCACAGCTCCCTCTCCTCTTCCCCTCCCTTCCTGCTTTGTACCGTGCTGTTTATTTAAAGACTTCCTCTCCTCACTGGCCTGGCCTGGCCTTGGGGGTGTAACCCTTTACGTTTTCCGCGGGTCACCCCCAGCCCAAATGCCCAGCTTGCTGCTTTTGCGGGTAGAACCCTCAGACATTCCTGGATAGTCTGACTGCAGGGATCTCTGCTTTTCAGTCTGCTCTGGCTACACATTTTATTTTGGAGCCTCAAGATAAGACGATGCTTGTGTGCCTGAGCTCAACATCGGCCCCGAGTTAAGTATTAGCCTGCAGGCTGAATTTCCTGTTTTTGTGAACGATGTCACAGACAGAGCCAAGGATGCATTTTTCCTTTCTGATTTCAGGGAGGCCATTCGGGATTCAGAGGGCACCGCCACCGGCCTGAACAGGAGAGCAAATCTCCATCCTTCTGTGTGAGGGCCGATTCTGTTCCGTCTGACCTGGGACCGTCTCAACCGTGCACAGGGACCAAGTGGCCCTGGAAGGTGTCCCAGGAGGGGTGGCCGGGCAGAGTAGGTGCAGGGCCACAGACCCTGCGCTGAGCCCTGGGGAAGCTGCTCTTGCAGAAGCACTGGGGGAACCACCGTGGCAGAAAATCCTAAGAAACAGGAAGAGCCAGGCTGGCCAGGCTTCTGTGTATCCTTCCCCTTGCACCCACCCAAGCGGTGGAAAGGCTTCCAGCGGCTTCCGGATCTGCACCCACAGAGTCCAGTGCAGCCCGAAGCACCATGTGGTCTCTTGGGGAAAAGCCACGTGTGCCTGGCCTGCGTCGTGAGGAAACCTGTCCTACAGACTGACCACGCCTGGTGCCAGGGACGGCGGCTTCTGCAGAGCAGGTGGACGGCCTCAGGCGTCTGGGCCGCACGGGGCCTCCCGCGTCTCCACTGCTCAGTTTTCTCTCCTCAAGTTGCTGTTCACAATGCCATGTACAGCCCCGTCCAGGCGGGGTGTTTCCAGGTGGGGCTGCGGTGGATGGCGTTTCTCTGTGGCAAGAAAAGTTTGTATTTCAGTCAGTCACCATGGGAGCAAAAACTGGGCTTCACGGTTACTTTTACTTGGCTTTTTTTCTGTTAAAGATAAAAGATTCCTTTTATCTTTTTGTACGGCCAATGCGGCACTGGTTTTCCTTCAAGAAACTGGCCCGTCGTGGTGTCACTGGCCAGTGGGTATCCCTCGCCTGCCCTCCAGCTCAGCTCAGCTTTACAGGGAGCGGGCGCCAGGCCCCTCCTCGCTCGCGTCCCGCCGCCGGACGCAGCGGACCGGCCGCCCTGCGCGCCCGACTCGGTGCCGCCGGACAGGCGGAGGGAGCGCGGGCGGGGCGGGGCGGGGGCAAGGCGCTCCCGGAGGCGCGGGCAGGCGGCGGCCGCACTCACAGCGCCCGGCTCCGCTCCTCAGCAGGAGCCCGACCCGGGGGCGCAGGGCGGGTCCGGCTCCGCCCGACGAGGTCCGAGCCCGGCGCCCCCGCGCGGCTCGCGGAGGAGGCGCCTCGGTCCGCGGCGAGCCGCAGGGCGCGCGGTTGTGGAGACGCGGCCCCGCCGAGCCCGGAGGGAGGCGCCTGCTCGGCCGGCCCTGCGCCCGCCGCCCGGGACGCCCGGTGCCTCGCCCGGCCCGGCCCGGCCCTGCGCGGCGGGACTCGGGGACGATGCTGGGGCGCGCGGCCGCCTGGGGCGCGCTGCTGCTGCTGCTGCTGCTGGGCTGCGCGGGGCTGCGCGGGGGCCTGGGGGCGTCGCTGCTGACGGGTACGCGGCGGGGGCGGGGGCGCGGGCGGGGGCG